>PVJD01002361.1:0-206426 GCA_004026545.1 Mormoops blainvillei | reverse complement strand
GTTATTAGGTGAGTCATAGCGGTGTCTCTCAAGAAAATAAACAATCCAATTAAAAATAGGCAAAGACCTGAATAGACACTTCTCCAAGGGAGGAGGACATACACAGGGCCCATAGACATGAAAAAATGCTCAGCATCACTAGCCATCAGAGAGATGCAAATCAAAACCACAGTGAGATACCACCTCACACCTGTCAAAATGGTCATCATTAATAAGTCAATAAACCACAAGTGCTGGTGAGGACATGGATTAAAGGGAACCCTAGTGCACCATTGGTGGGAATGCAGACTGGTGCAGCCACTATGGACAACAGAATAGGAATTTTCTGAAAAAATTAAAAATGGAACTGCCTTCTGACCCAGCAATTCCACTGCTGGGATTATACCCTAAGAGTCCTGAAACACCAATTCAGAAGAACCTATGCACCCCTATGTTCATAGCAGCACGATTTACAACAGCCAAGTGCTAGAAACAGCCCTAGCGTCCATCAGTAGATGAATAGATTAAACAACTGTGGCACATTTACCACATTAATGGAATACTATGCAGTGGAAAGAAGGCAGGAATTCCTACCTTTTGTGACAGCATGGATAGAACTGGAGACTATTATGCTAAGTCTGTCTGTGAAAGACAAATACCATATGATCTATTTATAAGAGGAATATAATGAACAAAATAAATTAATGAGCAAAATAGAACCAAAGACATGGAAACATGGAACAGACGGACAGCTGCCAGAGGGGAATGGGGAATGGTAGAAAGAAGGGAAAGGGACTAGTCAAGGAACATGTATGAATGACCCACAGACATGAACAAAAGTGTAAGTAAGGATTGATTGTGGGAGCAGGGGAAAGGGGGAAAAATTGGGACAACTGAAATAGAATAAACAATAATAATTTTAAAAATAATTACTAAAAAAATAAATCATTTGTCCTCTCCATTAGGTAGGAGGTCCAATAGGAACTGGTGTTAGAGTATGAATATGGCTAATGATGAAACATTAAACACCAAATAATATAATTTTGGAGGGTTCTGTGTCTTCTAGGGCACTAGAAGTATTCTGTTTGAGGGTGTCAGTGATGTTTTTCCACAAGTTTGAATTCTTTTAAAGAAAAAAAATGATAATTTTCAAGTTTGTGGCTCTATACTCCTTAGGATTTTTATTTTATTTCTTTTTTCTCAGAAATGTTCATTACCAAGTAAAACTGTTGTAGATGTCTTTTCTTGGAGACTTTTTCATGGTGCTCCTTGAGAAGACAAAAGAATTGCAGTTAAAGATTTTTTGGCTGAACAGTTTGAGTTTGTCACATACATAAAGATTCGCCTGTAAGGAAGTACAGAGGCAGGAGTGAGGAAGAAAATTTAGAGGAACTGAAAGAAAGTGTCCTCTCAGGAGGATGACTTCTCCATTCTGGATTCTTCCTGTCCTGTTTGTCATGTATCCTCATTATATTTATGTCAAAGTTGGGCTACATTAGAAATTAATCACAATGGGTTAAAACTGTGAGAGTCACAAGTTGGGCTGAGTTCAAAATGAACTATAAAAAATAACTAGGCATTACACTGTAGGAAAAAAATAAATTATTTTTGAAAGGGCTGCATATATAAACATATATGCATAATTTTTTTCCTAAGTCAAATTACTGCCTTTAGATTTACTCTAAATTCAAAATATCATTACTCTTTATAGTAGAAAATATCATCCTTTCTACACATTTACTTGATAATAACTTATTTAGCATTTTCTACATTGTTTTAGATACCATAGTAGATACTGGAAATGCAGAAGTAAAAAATATATAGTCCCTTCTCCAAATCATCTCACAGACTAATTATGACCAATAAAAACTTATCTTTTGCATATGCTTATTTTGTGTTTTGAATTTGAATAATAATATAAGATTATCTTGGGACCAAATATTTAAAAATCAGAAGTCATTGTTTTGGTAAGTTAATAAATTTAAAGCCTATAAAATTATCTCTAGAAATTTTTACTTCTAAAAGAAACATAAAAGTTTTCCAATTGTAGCGCTATTTCTCACATTACTATAATTTCGCACAATATTTTTTTTGTAATGCATCATATCGTATTGATTTATTCAATGAAGGAAGAGAATATAATTGTGAAGGAAAACAACATGGACAAAATGAAGTAATGAAATTGTCTCTGTGTAATTAAAATTAACAACTTACGGTTAAAACCAAGTCTGGGCTGATGTTCTGATTTGACTCATACTTAGGCTGTTTTCTTTCCTCCTCCTTCTTGGAAGAGGTCAATTATGATGGCAGTGCCAATGCAGGTTTTTGTAGGTTTAAAGATTCTTAGAGGGTTGAAGCATTTTTATTTTCTTTATTATGGCATCCTGGAATCTGCAATGATTTAAATATTAATATTAGACTTTTATGAATGTGTTCACCCTGTTGACACTGAATCTCATTTTAGGTCATGTCTCAAATTAAAGTGAAATAGAATTCTAAGTCAGATGCTTGCTTTAAACCTCTACCACGGTTTTGTATATGTTTCAGATAAAAAATATTCCTTGGCCTGTACTGTGACCTAACGGACTCATTTCCCTCCAACTTTGTCTATGTTTCAGCACCACCATGAGCCAGACTGTATAGCCATTCAAAATTTTTTTCTCTATACTGTGAATAGTATTCTTAAGCTGCATATATTTAATAACTCTCCATAATCAAATCAATTCTATTTCTCTCCTCATAGTAGCAGATCTTTATTAGAAGAACTCATGCTAAATTCAAGTTTTTTTACAGAGAGAGAAGGGAATTCAAGGCATATATTCATAAGTCATGCATTTCAGTCACTTTGACACACACTTAGCCAAACTACTGCAAGTGTAGTTATTTTTTTATGACTACTCTTTTCCTTTTTCTTCTTTTTAGTCACAAGTTGATTCTGATCCTATAAGACTATTTTAAACAGCATCAAATTTCTGCTGACACAAAGAAAGGGGGAATGGATATTTTAGTAAGTATTTCAATAGAAACATAACCTGTAAAACTAGAGATAAATAAAATTCAAGATATGTGAAACATTTGCTGGGGATGATTTAAAGGATTAAAATGGTGTCAGAATTATACAAATCCAGAACAATAGGGTGCTTCAGCAATCAATAAGAGGGGTCCAGTGGTAGAAAAAATGAACATGAGAAAATTATTGGAAAAATTGAGACCATGAAGAAAGAAACTGACATTGCTTAGAGAAAAAAAGTTTGAGGAAAAACATAGAAATTTCATCACAGGAGGATTTATAGATGGTATGGTCTAGATATTTGCCTGTCCCTCTTAGCTAATATAGAAATACATGACAACACATTTTTTTGGTTAATTATTGTGACTAGAAAGGCTGAGAAACCCTAAAATTATTTATCAAGAATTGTGCATAGGAAGGTTTATTCAGCCATGCAAATTCATACAGGGTCAGGTACCCATGGGGTTTTATTATAATTAATCTTTGAATAAGAAGCTAAGGTTTTGATGGCGCCAAGCATCACAGATATGTGTATACAAGGTCTGTCCAGAAGGTATCCAGCTATGTGAGACAAAAAAATAGAGACATTTATTGAAGAAGATACAAGATACAAGAAATATTGTACATAGCACAATGACACCTCAGTCTCCTTCTAAGTAGGCACTTTGGGAACCTCATACATGTCTCCCAGTTGCCATCGCCTACTCTGTCATATTTTCCTGAATCTCTTAAATGGTCTGAAATCTGTTCTCTTTCAAAGGTGATTTTAGCTTTGGGAAAAGTCAAGTCACAGGGTGTCAAATCTGGGCTGTAAGAGGCTGAGTCACCTAGTGATTTGATGTTTCACCAAAAAGCTCTTCATGAGACATGATGCATGAGCAGGCATGTTGTCATGATGAAGTTGCCACCAGTTACCTATGGCTGTGGCCTTCTAAATCATCTGAATAGTTTCCACGGAGGAATGTTTGAGATTAACACAAAACTAGATGCATAATCATTGTTCTACTCGCTCAGTTGTATTGAATGTGACAGCCACACAGTACACATGCTCATTCAAGTGCATTTACTGCCCCCACTGACTAGTACAGTGAAATCATCATTGTTCACACATGCACATTTCAGCTCCACTCTCCTTGGCTGCCAGGTTACATCAATGTCCTGCAAACCATTCTCATTATTTTAACAATGGTTGGACTTTTTCTGGACAGAGCTTTGTGTACATAACACAATTTTTAAAAATAAAGAAATTTGTTACCTGTTTATTTGAGATTATTGAATTAATTATCTGTATCTTAAAATGACCATTTTTAATGTATGTTTTCCATGTTCTGCAGTGGTTTCAACTGAATGTTTCCATAAATCTAGATATCTAGGAATTAATTCTGATTTGTTATATGTAGGAAGAGCCCCCTTCTAAGTAATAGTAAGAAATAAAATTACATTTATGGTAATAAGACTTTCTCATGAATTCACAATCACTGAAATGTATCAGATTAATTCATTAATAACTCACAATGAAAACTAGACAGTTTGAGGCACTCATCTTGTTTTCTTTTTTTCTTTTTTTGTGCATGGTATGGCTTCTTTGATATTAAAAAAAGAAATTTAAAATGAAACAGGATAGCCATTCAGAAGAAAAAAATTCAGATAAGGAAGGTGATTTGAAGTTATTTTTTTCAGCAGAATGATTTTTATACCTTAATATTTATAGAGAAATATAACATTTAAAGTAAAATAACATACAATCAGAAGCAAATATTATATGTACTAATTATCTATATCATAAGTAACATTGGCTTAGTGGCATAAGCTCACTACAGACTATTTCATCGATAAAAACACAAACCTCTAGACAAATTATGTAAAAAGGCAAACAACTACCTGAGGATATCAACAAGTAAACAAAGGTATAAAACTTCTGAATGGCAGACAAATGGATAGTAGCCCTCAAACTGGGGATGAGCTTTCCTCTGTTTTTCTTTATACCCATGACCAAATCTCCAAAGAAATTTTTTTTTTGACAAAAGAAGCAGAAAAATTGACCCCTGTGAAGTGCAAGGTACAGGTAAATCTCTGAAGTCTGAGATACAGAGAAAGGGCAATGCTAATACTGGTGTGAGCATATACTTAACCCATGAACTATACACGAGTAGGACATTCCAAAACCTGTATTATAAAGACCTTGTAAACTGAACTAAGATTTGAGCCATCCACATAAGGCTTGAACTAAGGATAAATGGACAGGTCCAAATCAACATAGTGAAGACTTAGAGAATGGAATTTGTGATTTGCATTGAGATAGATTAGAAGGGAAGGGACAAAATTTACAGTCTGAACATAATCAGATTTATTAATGGTTAAAAATTTTTTAAAAAGCTACAGTCTTTAAAGGATTACTACAAGACTCAAAGTCTGCAAAACATTACACTTACAATGTCCAGAATACAATTCACTATTACCTTATATGCAAAAAACAAACAAACAAAAAAGTATCAAAATCACAACAGGAAAAGTACCGAAAGATGACTCAAAAGCAATAGTTATAAGACAGAGTCTTTACAAGAGCTTTAGGAGGTAAAGAAAAAAACAACCTTACAATGAGTGTAAAGATAGGCCTGTGTAGCACACAAATAAAAACTATAAAAATAAATAAAATGGAAACTTTAGAACTGAAGACTAAAATATCAAAATAAAAAACTCATTGCCATACTTCATACAGAATGAAGATGGGCCTGGCTGGTGTAGCTCAGTGGATTGAGCACTGGCCTGCTAACCAAATGGTCACCGGTTCAATTCCCCAGTCAGGGTACATGCCTGGGTTGTGGGCCAGGTCCCGGGTAGGGAGCGTATGAGAGGCAACCACACAATGATATTTCTCTCCCTTTCTCCCTCCCTTCCCTTCTGTATAAAAATAAAATAAATAAAATCTTTAAAAAAATGAAGATGGCAGGAAAACGAGGAAATTAAAGATATGCTGGTAAAAATTATTGTATCTGAAAAACATAGAGAAATATATTAAACATAGCCTCAAAGACCCATGGGACAAAACCAAAATGTCTAACAGATATCTTTGTGGAGTTTCAGAAGGAGCTCTGAGAAGAGAAGAATTGAGGCAGAAAATATATTTGAAGAAACAATGGATGAAAATGTCCTAAATTTTGTGAAAGGAGTACATTTACAAACTAAAAATGCTCAGAGAATCTTAAACATAACAAATTCAAAGAAAACCATGCCGATATGCATGTAATGAAGCTGCTGAAAATTAAAGACAATGAAGAAATTTTGAAAACAGCTAGAGAAAAATGATATATTACATATATAGGGGAACAATAACTCAAACAATCCTGAATTGGCCACTAGAAACAATAAAGCTAACAGTACAAAAATATTCAAATTGAAATAAAAGTATGGTCATTCTGTAACTTATTTCCATTAGAACTATACCTCAGGAATGAAAGAAAAATTAAGACATTTTGAGAAAATGAGAAACTAAGAACATGTGTGCGAATGAGATATAGCCAAAAAGCCAATATTTAAAATAAACTGAAATATTAAAAATATCCAAATAGTCCAAAATAAAGAAAAAAGATAAAAAGAGAAAGAAAACAGATAGAAAAAAGCATAAAACAAATAAAATAGCAAACATATTTTGAACATTTTATTAATTACATTAAATATTAAATGTTTGAGATTGAATACTCTATAATAAAGCAAAGGTGAGCAGATTATAGAAGAAAAGCAGAACTCTATATAAGCTGCTTGTAACAGTTATTTTAAATGTAAAGCCAATGGTAGGTTGGGATTAAATGGAGAGAAAAAAGTTTATCATGAAAACAAACAATAAGTATAAGAAAACAATTTTTTAATATCAGATAAAATAAACTTCAGATAAATCATACTAGAGAGATAAATAGGACATTTGATAATCAAGAATGCATAAAAATTATCAACGATTATATACCTAAATATAGGGCCTCAAAATTAATCAAGCAAAACCTGAGAGAACTAAACCAATAGTCAAATGCTCAATCATGGAAATGAATTTTAGCACCCATATAATAAGAAATCGGGTATCATTTTTTGCTTGTTTGTTTGCTGACAGCTTTTAAACCTGCACTTTTCTGTTTCCTTTGTGCCCCACATTTTGGCAAGCTGACACAGAAAGCTTGGATGTTCCCTCCTTTGGAACCAGCAAAAGACAAATCATACAAGCCCCTCACCTCGGCCTCAGCTCTTAACCACAATAAAACCAAGGACACTCTCTTTTCCTTGTTCTCAAACTTTTTGAATCTGCTTGAGGAGAAAATATAGTATGTATAGGGTTCAGTAGTATTTGTGGTTTCAGACATCACTAGGGGTCTTTGAACATATACCTTGTGGATAAGGGGAGACCACTATAAAGAATGTTTTATGTCAGAGTTTACAATTAAAGTAGCTGTCAAAGTAAACAGAACAAATAAATCTAAACTGTGTGTGACTGCTACCTTCTTATTCAGTCTGTGTGGTGTGCACCAGAACTATTTTGTCTTTGCTGTACTGCCTGCTTTACATATCAGGTAGCATGCATGGAGATAGTTGGCCATGTTCTCTTTCTACCACTACCAAAGAATAACACCTCTGTGATGAATACTTAAACAACGCAGTACCTAAAACCCCTGTGGCAATGACAGATCTAGCCAAATGCAGGGACAGAGCCTGAGATGACATCAAGAGTTGGACAACTGACATAGACAACGTCAATGACTCAGTTTTCAGATCTACACCATGAGAACCTCCAGTGATGCTGCCACCTGCAAGATTCACATGCCGTCTTTCCAAGAACAACATGGGGAAATGGAGCTTCATATTTCTGGAGAATTGGGAGCCATTTAATACTGCTCATATGTTGTGGTTGGTAATTTTTGATAAGAAACTGAGTAATGATAACTAATTTGGAAATTTTTCCATTTTGTATTTCAAATTAGAATACAACAAAAGGCATTTTTGTTTTGTTTTGTTTTAGTAAATAAGGTACAGAAAGTAGTAAAAATCAACATGATCAGATCTGGGAGGTCTGACATAATAATATAATACTCATGGTGAACTATGGCTTAGTGTTGACAATAATTCTTGGGTGCCTCCTGACCACCAATACTTATTGATAGCCATAGCAACCCTGGTGTATTTTTAGGACTTAATCTTTGACTTTGCCTCTGCATTGTCTTTTTTTTGGGGGGGGAGGGAGGTGTGAGGCAATGTGCAGTGATCTCAACAGGCCTAGTTTCATAATCATGTTAAAATTATTAGATTTTGTACATGTGGATGTAGCCCATTTACAAAATTAAGATACTCGAGTGATAATATTACGAAATGTATTATTCACATGCTTTGTGTTTATTTCAAACTAACATAAATATTTTAAAAATTAAAGTAAAACCATTAACAACATAAGATTCACTATATTTTCATGATGCCAATAGAATAGGTAAATATGCTTTGTTAATACAAGAGTAACAGTAGACACCATTTAGAGAATAACTATTATATGTCAGGCAGTTTGCATGTATTTTCTCATTCTTACAATGGCCTTTTGGGATAGGTACTATTACCTTATTTTACAAATGAGGAAATTACAGCTGAGAAAAGCTAAGTAACTTACTTAAGCCCACATAGTTAGATGGCAGTGTAATCAGTATTCATACCAAATGAGTTTTATCTCATTCCAAATCTTGTGTAATTTAAGTTAAATCCTGTGTTTTTTCTCTGTAACAAATACAGCATCTCACATTATATATGTATTTATTAAAGACTGTGTGTTTACACATGTAAAATATCTTCTATCCCAGCATTGTAACATGGATAAGTTGAAAATTAAATGTGGAAAAGGTACTTATTAAAATAAAAACCTATAACTGCCTATGTGACCTGTGTTCCTTTGCAAAATCCAGGGGTCATAGTGACTTATAATTTTATTCGGTTTACTTTTCTTTTGATATAAATAAGAATTATAGGGTTCATGTAAGAGTTATATTTATACTATAAGAAAATATTTCATAAATAGCAAACATTCAGTAAGATGAAATTGGATATTTCACTTATACCACTTTCTTAGTCAACCACACACAATATTCATGATTCTAGCATTTAAATGCTGGCACAGAACACCACCAGATCATCCTTACTCGGTGCTAAGGTTGATCAACAACTTAAAACAGCTAAGTAGTATTTTGGTTGTTTTTTTGTTTTTGTTTTGTTTTGTTTTACACAGGCCGTGCTGTTCCTTGTTGGGTGAAGTAGTGAGAAAATATTTCTACTTCTGCATATCCATTTTTCCCTCCAAAGAGAATGTACACGGTATCAAGTTTACCAAGTCAAGTGGATTCTTACTTCTTACACCTTATTAATGACTTTAAATTATACCATATATTATTTTGCTTTATATTTCAACCATGATGTTTTTTCTTTCTTACAGGTTTTTCTTTAATATTTCTATTTTTCCCAGTGGGATGACAATAATAGCTTTTATTTTAACGTTTGCCTTTAACTTTTATCCTATCTTTGTGAATTTCCAGATTCTCGACTATTTTGTTCTATATGCTCTCTATTAACCTGGAATATTTTCTCACTAATTTTTCTGTTTTCTTGTTTCAATCTGTAATATTTTTCTCTGCTTACCAGATGACACATCTTTCTGTCTTGATATTTTCCCATTTTTCTTATCATTTAAAAAAAATTAGTTTGCTTTAACCCTGTTTTTTATCAGTTTCAGGTATACAACATAGTGGTTAGACAATCACATACTTTACAATGTGCCCTTTCATATTTCAAGCACACACCTGGCAACATACATAGTTACTACAATATTGATGAAATACCACTTCAACTTTTGAAATTACATAAAAGAAAAGTTTTTACATGTCTAAAAATGTTCTGATTATCATCTTACAAAACATGATAGTTTTGCTGGGTATCAAATACTATGCTCAAATTCATTTTCCTTTAAAATGTTATAGACTCTGCTTCACAATCCCTTAGAATCTGAAGTTGTGATTGAGAAATCAGTACTGTTGCTGATTTTTTTCTTAAAATTTCCTCTATTGAATAAAAGAAAGAAAATATATATATTTAATCTGCGAATCTTATCTTTCATATTATGGTAGGCATATGGTGAACATTTCCAAAGTGGAGACATACCCTTTAGTTCTTGAAAAGGGCTCCTTTTTTCTCAATGATTATTTCCTTGATGGTGCTCTTGCACATGAATATAATATCTTCTTAAAACTCTCTTAAAACAATCATGAAAATTATTTTTTAAAGTTCTTTTCTGTTTCCAGTATTAACTTTTATTCTTAAAAGTTTATTTTTGTGTTCCTTTCCATTTTGCTGAATTTTTCTACATATCTGGGAATTCTTTGCTAAACATTTGTATTTAAGATTTAAGACTTGGTAGCTCAGGTGAGTTTCCTCTGTTATTTTTGTAAGTAGTTAAATTCAATAATAGTCATCTTCCATGAGTAGAAAACATGCCTGAAATGGAGTTTCAGGGTCAGGCTTTGCTTGGAGTTGAGTGGCCAAGGAGCTGGCCTTCAGACTGGAACCCCTGTGTTGAAATTCAAAGAAGGCTTAGTACTGGGAGAAACAGTCCCTACATTAAAAGTTTTGAAACTATCCAAATGATAAATTCGCTTACTAATTTACTCATTTATAAATTACTTTGCAGGGTGACACCAAGATGCTTCCATCTGTACCTAGAGGTATGAAGGAAGGAGGATACTAATTTTTCCATATTTAAATCTTAATGCTCTGCTTTTCAGCTTGACTTTTCACTCTTTTCCATCATATTTACAAACTCTGTGCTTAAAGCCCCTCTGGGATTCTGAGAAAAAATGTAAACTTGTCAGAGTATATTCTGAGTTGTGGCTACACATTTTAACTGAAAAATAAACTGAGAATCTCAATTACTTATCTACTTATGAATACCTCTCACCAGTTCTCTTTGCAGTTATGGAGTTATTCCATTAAAAATTGTTTATTGAGAAATAGAGAAAGATAGAGAGAGAGAGATTTGTAGTTTCAGTTATTTATACATTCATCGGTTGTTTTTCGTATGTACCTAGACGGGAGATCGAACCTGCAACCTTGGCATAGGGGACAATGCCCTAACCAACTGAACTGTCTGGCCAGGGCTGGTTATTCCATTTTTTAACTTAGTACTTGCAATTCATTAGGAGTGATTTGAAGGATAAGAAGCAAACATTTTTTCAATTACTTTGAATAGGAAGGTGTCCTTTTGTAATGCCAAGGGACACATTTAAAGCACTTTGAAATTGTAGTTGCTACCTCTGTAATTACCCATTATACAAATGAGAAAATTAATATCCACAGCTTTTGTTTTAGCTCTTCCTCTCCTTCCGTTGTCTCAACTACTCTCAGTCGTTTCATAATGTTTAAGTCACAAAGTGGATAGTTTTTATATTCTTAGATTTTTTTCATTTTGGGGCTTGGTATATATAATAATTCTAGAAATTGGAAAAAAGAAAGCAGGTTTATAAGTTGTATATCAGAACTTAATAGTCAGGGAATTTTTAAAAACAAAAACAAATCTTCTAAGTTATAAACATGGCAGTGAGAATAATAAATCATTTCTTAGTTTCTCAAGAATGTAATCTTTATGAATTTAATTATGGTTGAAAGTTGACATTGTATGAAGTTAATCAGTAGCATAAATTCTGCATTGTTATTGGTCAAGTAATAGTGCTAATATTCAAACTCAATGACTTCTCCTCTGAAACATTTCTCCTCAGTGGCTTTGGCAACCCTACCTTCTCATTATTATTACAAGGTTTTTAAAATTGCTATCTTTCAGTCTGATGTCTCTTCCTCAACACTCACTTTAAGGTACTAATACCTCAAATTCTATATTCAGAATTCATATGTGTGTGTGCGTGTGTGTGTTTCTTTACCCCTGGTTTGGCATCTGAGAGTCAAATCTGTATTTTGAAGCTTGAAGGCTGTCATCTCTTGAGCTTCAGATTTGCACATCCTATTGACTGTTGAAGGTTTTCACATATATGTGTTATGAACAACAGAACAGAATTAATTGTCTCTTCCATTCCTACTTCCACGCTGACAACACTTCTCCCTTGGGTGTCTTCTGTTTTATTTAATATAACACTTTTTACCAAGTCTACCACACCAGAAACATCCCTTCTACTCAGCTCCCACTAGAATTACCCAGTTTGCCATAGTGCTTCTTTGATCTATTTCCTCTTGTCAACTTCCCTGATGAAGATCCAAATTTAGACATCACATCCAATTTTGATTTTTTTTTGGTTTTTTCTT
Source organism: Mormoops blainvillei (assembly GCA_004026545.1). NCBI lineage: Eukaryota > Metazoa > Chordata > Mammalia > Chiroptera > Mormoopidae > Mormoops > Mormoops blainvillei. Next base: position 194,116 of record PVJD01002361.1, on the reverse strand, counting down.
TAGATTCTGTCACTATCTCTTCCAGTGAATTCTTCACACTGCCATTAGTTATCTTTCTAAGACCAGAGCATATTACTTTGGGCTTCAAAACATTCAAGTGTCCCTCATGTCCTCAGAATGAAGTCTAACCTTCTTCTTTTGGCATGTAAGAATTCTCATGATCCCACATGCTTCACCTCTGCTTCTGCATCTCTGTCATGCATCCAATTCTCTAGTCATTGGCTTTTCTATTTAAAGTAAGTTCTTCCCCATTGTCTGCCTTTTCAAAGGCCCAACTCAATTTCCTTTCATTCCATAAAGTCTTCCCCGACTCACCTTGATTCAAATTTACTGTACCCTTCCCAATTTCATGTTTAACTTTGTATCTTTAGTTCACTAATTCTCAACTAGGGATGAGTTTTCACCACATAAGATATATGTTAATGTTTGGAGATATTTTTGATTGCCATGATTTAGGTGAAAGCAAATGTAAGAACCCTTCTGTTAACTAATTGGCAGAGGCCAGAGATGCTGCTAAACATCCTTTCAAGCACAGGTTGGCTCCCCACAATAAAATGTCAATAGTACTTAGGTTGAGAAACTTTTATTTAATATAACACATTATATCCTTCTTCAACAATAATTATTTGTGACATACTTAAACGTTTCAGTAAAACATAAACACATTTAAAATAAGGACTGGGTCATACTTTCTTCAACTTCCCTCTTTACTTATCAAAATAATTTGAAAAAAATTAATACTTATCAAAGGTTTTTGAATTGAAATGTAGACCTTCAACAACTGCTTGGTATACTTATAATTCTTCTGGCCTCAACTTTCTGTCGCCTCTCTTACCTTCATAGAGTTCCCTAATTAGGTGTGTCTATTTTTGTTTTCAATCGGTCCTTTGTTTACATTTCTATAGAACTTAAAATACTATATTTTAATTTTTTTCACTTATTCATTTCTTTCAGTATTCCTTAAGTTCCTTATGAATAGGGACAATATTCTTTCATCAGCATAACTACAGTCCCTGGGACAGTGTCTGGAAAAGATACTTGATAAGTAATGCAAATAACCGAATAGTACACAATTACACAAAATAGTTTTAAGAAAAGATATAAAGCAATTTTAATAGTACACAGATTTTCCTCTGAAGAAAATTAGAAACTTAAACATCAACTTAAGCTGCTGCTTATATTTAATAGCATCAGAGAAAGTGTGCATGCCATCAGATAGAAAGAGGTATTCCCAAACTAGTCATTAGAGAATATAGTTAATAGTTTGTTAGCAATCCGGCAAGAAATGTCTTACTTCACTGTTCTCAGACTGCACTTGGTGGACTACCTGTATCAGAATCATCAGAAGGTGTTATGAAAAAAATGACAACAAAAAGTCTCTAGAGCTGAGGGCAAGAAATCGGTATTCTTAACAATCTCCTTGAGGGATTCTTAGGCATATTAGTACTTGAAAACCACTTTCTTGTGTTTTTCTATTTGACATAAATAAGAATCTCCTTTTTCTTCTCACATATTATTTTTAGAATAATGTCAATAATAACTATATTTAGTGAGCAATTTTTATATATATCAAATATTTGCATTAAGCACATTATATGTTTTATGTCATTTTATCCTCACAGCCAACCTATGAGATAGATTTGATTATTATATCTGTTTTGAAGATGTGGGAATCCAGATAAAGAGAAGTATTTGCCTCATGTCACATATAGAGTAAGATCCAAATCTAGCTTTAAAACTCCTGCTCTTAAACATGATGATTTTTTGCCTGTGCATCTTGTGAAGATCATTTTATTTCTTTGTTGATCATGAAATGTTTCCCAGTCTGAGTTTCCCATTTAGCTTCAGACAGCTTGAATATATTCAGAGTGGCTTCATTATTTGTGAATAAAAAGATTAGTGGATTTTCCAAAAGACATATTCCATCTAGAGGGCTGGGTTAAGCTCTTATGTTTCAATATCCTTAATTGATGAAGATTTTCAAAGTGTATTCCTTTCAACACATGATGGGATCATTAGTAAATACAGATTTAAAACTGCTGTGAAAAGTTGGGCTAAATTGCCTATCACAGTTTGCAGTTTGAAGATGTGAAAAATGAAAACCTTTTAGACCTCACTACTGGGGTGACATGAACTGTCAAGGCTGTTATCACCTGATAATGCATTTCTAGGTAAGCTAAGTTTTCCAAAGGCCGTTGTATCCTGTGGCGATGATGACTTGTAGTGCACAGCCCGCTGGGCTGCCTTGAGAGAAATTGTCCTAGATCACATATGGAGCAACACAATTCGTGTGCTTGTCCCTGGGAAAAGCAGAGGGAATACAATCTTTCATGGTCTCATTTCAGAAATATTTCCCCTTGGCTAAACACTGCCCCAAAACCTCTTTCACTATTTACAAAATCCAAGAGCTACTTCTTTGACAAATACCTGGCCCTGCAGTAAACCAGGAGGCTTTCGGTCTAGGGGTGGGAGAGAGAACAGACACAGATGATGTCACCCTGTATTCCGAGCACCTGTTTATTGACTTGGAAACACAAGCTTGTTTGTCTTTATCACTGCCCAAACTGTTCTTCATCTAGTGTTTTTCTTGGCTGCCTCATTCTGCTATCTCCTCGCTGTGTAGTGTATGATTGTAACTGGAATTCCGATGGCTCTCATTTTACGTCCAAACAGTTCTAGTTTCCCCTTACCATATGGTCATCCTGATGTTACCATTTGCCTCAATCATCCTTTTTGTAGCTGCTTGAACATCTTAATTGATCTCATGAGCTATGTTAGGGATTTATAACAGACATCAGTATAATTCATCACACACACACACACACACACACACACGGATGGAGTATTTCTTCTGATGGGATGTATTACATGTACAAAGATATTTACTATTCTCTAAAACCTGGGTTTCACCCTAGTGATAACGTAAATGAGCATTCAAGGGCTACAGCTCACCAGAGGAAAAAATTACCTGTGTCCCCTTGTCTGACAAGGTATTTTCCATTTCCCAGAAGTGTTTGGTATATTACAACATACTTAAGGCTTTTCTTCTGTTTAAACAAAGTGATAAATATATTCAGTTTTAAAGGTTTTTTGGAATAAACTGTGAATTCTTATTTTACTAGGCATCCACATTGTTTTTCTTACTTTCTCATTCACCCATTTGTATTATCAGTGAGCCACTCAGGATTATTAAACAATATGTGCTCATTAATTTTTTTACTCTTCCAGACAGAAAATTTGCATTGGATCTCTCACAGTTATCTATGATTTTAAATCTCTTTTGAAGCCTGCCCTTCATTCAATTATCTCTCTATTTTCAAAGTAAATTATCAAAAGCAGATTTTTATAGCAATGTAAACTCACTCACCCCACCCCTTATAAACCTGGTAGAGTGAAAGTTAATATTATAGACTGAAAAAATAATTTTAAAAATTTCTGTCTGGTGTTTTTTAGTTTCTGACAAGTATGAATCAAAGTCGCTTTTTAGGGGAAAGATTTTTCACAAAGGTTATTTTCTGCATATGGCAATTGGGCCTGTTTACAGAAAAAAAATATCATGAACCAATTCAATTTTTGTACCATTAGCTCTTCTGAATCTCCTAATATTCTGTCTTATTTCAACATGAGGATTACCTCAGTGCGTTTTCAACTTTCTTTAGTTGTATACCATGGATATAGTTGAGATCTTGTACCTTATCCAATTCCCTTTGTTAATGAAAACTAGCTTATAATTGTGAAACAAGAGTATTAATCCTGAGGCAGAATTTTAAATAAATTCTAATGATTATGATGATATGCTTTGTAGACCCATTGGATGATGATCTGATCACTTACAGTTATATGCCTGATGTTACATCCCTTGTATATAGTGCTTTACAGAGTATCAGACAGAGCTCCTGACTCTGTCTAGGGAGAGAGCTGCTGGGTCTTTCACAGTCTGAAGCCAGATCTCTCTGGAAGGAGAAAAGAGAACACTGAATGTCCTAAATAAATAATATGAAAATGAATCTGAGGCAGCATGAAGTTCAGAGTTTTTGCCCACATGGTGTTAGTTCATTGGGGAATTTCAGTGAAAAAATCACTCTAAGTAGGGAATAGCCCACAGAAACCTATTTGGTATCCCTGTGAGACTTTACTCAGAAAATACAGAGAACCAAAACTTAAATCTTTTGCATAACATGTTTTACTTATGTGATTTAACATATTTTATTTAGGTGACATCACTTAAATAAATAATTACAAACACACACTGAAGCACATACTTGAATGCATGGTGTGGTCAGATTACTTAACCTCTCTGTGCCTCAGTTTCCTAACATATGAAAAAGGAATATATTTACACTTCTCTTTAAATGGTGTTCTCAGAAGGATGGAAGATACCCATTGTAATTGGGCTGACATCAGACTGTGGTTTCCACAGAGGGGCACTGGAACAATTATTTTATATTTGGGGACAGACTTGTCTATCTCAAATTCTAATTCTATCACTTACTAATTCTGGGTTTATGGGAAACACACTTAACTTCTCTATACCCATGTCCACTTCTTTAAAATGGGGATAATGATATCAATATGGGAAAGTTTTCATGAGCACTAATGACACAATAAACGTGCACAATGCAGTGCTGGGCAGGGAGGGCTTTTCCAGGCATCACTTTCTTTTCTGATAAGGATGGTGTAGTGAGGATGAATCTTCCTCCAAATGGATATTAAAAGAGAGCTATTATTGAAAATGAAAATCATAATGAAAATGAACAGTTACAGAATACCCTAGGATAATGCTCTTACAATGAGCACAATTCTTATAGAGTAGAAACAACTGAATTGAAGGATGCAGAGCTGAATAAATGGCCAAGAACTGGAACTTTTATGGAAGTGTAGGCCTGAATGAGAAACTTATAGTGGAGAATTTGAGAAATGAGTTTGAAAGATGCCAAGGGTAAAGGAAAAGAAAAAGGGTCATTCAAATATGCATGGAAAGGTAAAAATAAAGACATGTATGGTTTACGGGCAAGGGAAGTGTTTCTTTCTAAACTGAAGCCCTAAAAAATGTCTTTTGGAGACTACAAAGGAAATTTAAACAGCGATTCTGCTTTCAATAATCTTAAAGGATATAATTTGAGAGTAGGATTTGAAATTATTCCAATGGTTGGTTTGTTTTACAGATTGGGTTAACTAAGAGATGAATGTTATTAAAGGATGTGACATTAGACAATAGACTAATAAGGTTATCATATGAGTCAGGATAGAGAAAAAAACTCTGACCTAATAATGTCTTTAAGGAGATCCAGAAGCTTGTAGATGACAAGGACAAAAAAGATGGGGACAGTGGCACTATTGAAGGATGTGATCTTCAAAGAAACCGGAGGTTGTAAATAAATACAAAGCAACAATGACTGAGTAGCAGCAGGAGCCATTCCCACAGAGGTGATAATTGAAGCTGAGATGGATGAGAGAGCCAAGGGCTAGAAGAGAGAAAATGACTGGAAGGATAAAATCTTAATGTATTGGCCAGTGGAGACTACAGAAATAGAGTCATTTTTGTTCTGTGAAGTGGATAGTGATGGGCACTGGGTCTGAGGTTTACTCATGGCAGGTGAGTTGCTGATGGTCAGTTAGACATGTATGTCTAATATCCCTACAGCCTCTTACCTAATAAGAAGAGAAAATCTACTGTTATATCTGAAGATGACATAGGCTACCATTCAATTAGTATTATTTCATTTTTATAGTTTCCTGATTCACAAGGGTTTAACTTTTATTAAAAGAGCCATTGACTTGAACCTGTTGATGTGGACCCATGGTCATTTATCAGTAAACAGATTAACGGGAGAAAATCAAATTAAATTTCATATGTAGGGGGGCTCCATAGAATATGAGAACCACAGAGTGTCAGATGATTGGGGATTTTATGCCATTCTGAATGAAGGAAAAGAGGTAGGAGTCTGGAACTCCAAAGGGGAAAAGTGCAATTCCCATGAGATGGAAAATAAATGTTTAGTAAACAAATGTTTGTTATGCCAACCAGAGACAACAGAGATAAACAGGATTTTATATCTTGCTGAATTTCCCTTATTATACTTAGCCCATATTCTTTGTAGAATCCCTGGTGATAGTGTTTTTCCCGGACCAGGCCTTTTACATATATATATTTTTAGGTAGTTAAGGATGAGTTAAAAAGTTCTTTCTGAGTCTTTTGTTTCTAAAAATAGTAACCCCAGATTGACTTTACATCATTGTATATTCTTGCCTCCTTTGTCATAGGTTCATTGACCATATAGATGTGGGTTTATTTCTGGGCTCTCTACTCAGTTCCATTGATGAAGTGTCTGCTTTTATGCCAGTATCATGTTGTTTTGATTACAGTATAGTTTCATACCAGGTAGTGTGATACCTTCAACTTTGTTCTCCTTTTCAATAACTGATGTCACTATCTAAGGTCTTTTGTGTTTCCAAGTGAATTTTTGGATTGCTAGTTCTAGTTCTGTGAAAAACACCATTAGTATTTTCATAGGAATTGTGTTGAATCAGTACATTGTTTTGAGTTGTATGAACATTTTAAAGTTGTTCATTCTTCTTATCCATGAGCATAGTATATACTTCCACTTACTAGTATCTTTGCTTTTGTTTTTGTTTTTGTTTTTGTTTTTTCCTCAATGCCTTATAATTTTCTGAACAGAGAGTTTTTACCTCTTTGGTTAACTTTATTCCTTGGTATTTTTTTCTAATGCAATGGGATTTTAAATGGGATTTTTTTTTTTTTTTTTGCACAGCAAGGAAAACCACCAATAAAACAAAAAGACAACATATCGAATGGAAGAAGATATTTGCCAATGATACATTTGGAAAGGGGTCAATATCCAAAATTTATAAGGAACTCAGAAAACTCAATGCCAGAAAAACAAACAACCCAATTAAAAAGTGGGCAGAAGACCTAAATAGGCTCTTCTGCAACGAGGACATACAGATGACCAATGGACATATGAAAAGTTGCTTAACATTACCAATCATCAGAGAAATGCAAATTAAAACCATAATGAGTTACCACCTCACAACTGTCAGAAAAGCCATTATCAATAAATTAACAAATAATAAGCATTGGTGATGCTGTGGAGAAAAAGAAACACTAATGCACTGTTGGTGGGAATGCAGACTGGTGGAACAACTACGAAAAACAGTGTGGAGTTTACTCAAAAAATTAAAATAGAATTGCCTATGACCCAGTGATTCCACTTCTTGGTATATATACAAAGAAACCCAAAACATAATTTGAAAGAGTATACACATTCCCATGTCTATTTCAGCATTATTTACAATAGTCAAGATATGGAAGCAACCCAGGTGTCCATCAATAGACAAGTGGTTAAAAAAGTTGTGGTACATTTACACAATGGTATACTACTTGGCCATAAAAAGAATGAAATCTTACCTTTTGTGATAGCATGGATGGACCTAGGGGGTCCTATGATAAGTGAAATGTCATATAGAGAAAGACAAATACCATATGATTTCATTTACGTGTAGGATCTAAAAGACAAAATAAACAAAAAAAAATAGAAACAGACTCATAGATACAGAGTCCAGACTGATGGTAACAAGAGGGGAAGAGAGTTAAGGGGTTGGGTGAAAAAGGCAAAGGGATTACGACATGTAAATCGGTAGTTACAGAATAGTTACAGGGATGTAAATTACAACATGGGAAATACAGTCAATAATATTGTAATAACTATGTATGAGGCCAAGTAGGCATGTGAAATAGAGGGAAGCCACTTTGTAAAGTGCATGACTGTCTAAACACTATGCTGTACACCTGCAAATATAATACAGAATAATATTTAATGTAAACTTTAATTGAAAATTTTTTTAAATACAAAAACAAATAATAATAATAAAGTCCAAAATAACGCTCGTGCCAAGGATATATATATTTGGGGTGGCAAAATTCTGCCCCTTCCCCCACAACAGTCTCCACTGTTAGGAAGGAGATCTAGATGAGTAAGTTTGTCAAAATGGTGTGAAATGTTTTCCCCTTAGTACTCATTATGGCACCAAGATATTTCTTTAGCATGACATCCAAAGTTCACTCGAATATATTTGAGTTTAAAATTATCTATTAATTATTACAGTTCTTCATACTGATGGTTAAACACTGACCTCATTGCTTCTATCATGACTCAACTATAGAAAAATGTTTTCCAACTCTAAGGTTGAGATTTTCTAGGTCATATATTAGTTCTCTAACATTTTCAGTTATTAGTGCAGAAATGGAGTACTAACTTGTTTAGAACTATTTCCAGGAGGGAAACAATGTTGCTTAAATTTCACTTAAAGAATCAAGATTTTGCCATAGTTGAAGAAATTTTACTCATTTGAAAAGCATTTTTCTTTAGTTTGAAATACTGCTTAAAAACAATAATAATTTATTGAGTACTTAGAAAACAGCAGATATTGGGCTTATTTGCCTTGTCATAACTAAAATAAAAACCAGAACTTGTTTTATTATTGTTATAAGATGTCCATAACTGGGACACTTTTGACAGTGATAGGCAAAGTTATTAGAACTTATGCAAGTATGAATGGCCACCTAATTATATTCTCATCTACTTATATAAAACTGAAGCTTAGAGTTTGCAAAAATTGTCATAGCCTGTACAATGGGTATACACATTTTATATTATTATCTATTCTACAAAATTCAGGTGTAAAACACCTACATTTATTTATTTGTTTGTTTGTTTGTTTGTTTATGTTGTTTATGGCAGCTAGCTTAATCATTTAGAACGAGTAGTAACAAAAATTTAATCCTGGAACTGAGTCATTTGCAATTTACAACTGGGTAGTGTCCACTCAGTTGAGAATCTCCATCTTTTCTACCTATTGTTTCTCCCTTTCTACTCGGAGTGATATAAGTTCTAGCATGACTGCGGTTATTACCAGCATGGTGAATGGGTACCTTGTTAAGCCCATACTGATTTGCTGGTTGTTCTGCAATCTTGAGCATGAGCTTCTGCCCCCACTGCAGTTGCTGTGTTAACAGAGGTTCCTCTATAAAACTTAGTGGTTAGTTAGCAACACCCATACCCAGGTCCCTCCAAGTTCTCTGTGACTGAACTATAAGGAATGCTGCAGGAATCCTATTCCACTTCGGGTTTCCTCCCTGACTTCCTAGGGACTCAGAGGTTGAGTCTTTGTCCCATCATGTTGTAGTACATGGAATCGTCTTGGGCAGCCCTCCTAGGTCTTAGGCTCAGAGATCTCCTGCATTCTTGTGCCTTTATGTGGCATCAGGTTTCTTAGGATTTACCCTTGGAAATCAGCCTGCACTCTTGCTCCTCTGCTATCCTCCAAACCACCTGGAGTTCCTGGCATGTATCTCTGGGACTTGGCCAAGAAGGGAGAGGAGTTTGCACACCTTCTCAGAAACCCAAGCCTCCTTTTATTTCTACTCATACCCTTTCCAATTTTTCCTCTTCAACCATCTGTCAAATTTTTATCTCCTTCTAAAGTCTCTGGAAATATTATCTTATATCCTTATTTATTCTCTTTTTTCTCCATGGTTTATAGTTTACATTCAATTTCCCAATTTCTGATGCAAAACTAAAATTTTATAATTCTAAAATAAATCTTTTTTTTTAACCCATATTTAGTTTAGCTCTTGTAAGCCAAAAGTGATTTTACATTGGTTCTAGTCCCTGTGTTATAAATTAACAGCCATCTGCAAAGGAACTTAAGATAAGAATCTGACAGATTTCCATGTAGTATTGTGTCTTCCATCTATTAGGTATAAAGGTCAAGTCGTGTGGAGAGATTTGGTGGTGGAAGAACTACACTGTAAAGATAATTTACTGTGGATAAAAAAGACATCAGGAATTGTTCAATGTTAGTCTGTGCTTCATTCACTAAATGACAGATTTAGGTTTAGAAGCCAATAATCTTACTAATGACCACTTTATGATACTATACTGTTAAGTTATGTCAGAGTATTTTACCTCAGCTCATAGCTAAGAAATGAATCATCTTGTCTCTGAACTGGTGAGTGTTTTCATTTGTGCAACAATTATTTGTTACACTATCTATATGATAGCTACAATGCTGAGCCATGTGACATAGAAACTTTTAAAAATATAGTCTCTGTCTCAGAGAGCTTACAGAACAATGATAAAAACAGATTTAGAAATGGACAATTATAATACTCTATAAAACAAAGTTCTACTGATGAGACTTTGGTGTCTTCCAATTGTAATGTTTACTTATTATAGACTATGAGAGACTTGGATTTATTGGAGAGATTCAAGTGAACTAAATATTTCATGAACACTTTAAAAGTTGTATTGATTGTTTAGAAGTATGTTTCATTGTGGACCAAAGTATAAAAATTGAACTATTGCAATCCTAGTTTTCAAGGATGGTGCACACAAAATATATGCTAATATCAATACAAAAGTGAAGCTGAGGCAATTGGTACAAAAAGAATTTGTAAAGGAAAAAACAAACAAACAAACAGGATTTGATTCCACAATGATTAGACCCTTCTGTTGAAACAGACATTTAAAATATATGAATAAGAAGAGATTTCTCCAGACAGCTTTTGCCATTCTGTGATATTCCATACTCCTTCCCAAAATGGTAGTGAAATCTTTCCTTAGCATAAGCCAAGAGAGGGATCTGTGTAGGATCCCCAGAAACAATGGAATGTTTCCCCTGGTGTTGGATTATACCTGAAAGAACAAAAGTAACCTTTAGCAACAGGAGAGAGATAATGACTTTGGAATCTGTTCGGATCACAGAGTTTATTGAGGCAAGAGATATATTTGTGTTTCTGGTGAACTAAATGTGTGCCATAGAAAGGAATTGCTGGGCTAGAGTAATTTTAAGTTCTGTCAAAGAATCATTGAAATCCAAGGGCAAGAGTCTGTGTGACATGAACACAAAGAACATCATGAACAGAGATGACCCCGGGGAAGTGGGTTAATCTGAAGAATCCACAAATATGCCCATTAGAAAAAAGGGTTCATTCTCAGAACCTGGAGGATCTGAGATAATGAAGCTAGCCTACAACAGTATCCATCATTAGCCAAAAAAGAGTCGCTCCTAGTTTATCCCTTTATCTCTGCTACTGGTACCTGCTTAGACCCCAGGTGTCTAAAATACCAGCTTGGAGTCAGAAAGAAAGTAAACAGGGAGAGAAAAGCCAATCATCCAACCCCCACCCCACGCCCCATTCCTTCCCACACTCTTCACTAGATGAAGTTTAATAATAGTTTTATTTCAAGGAATGTAAGAATGTTTTAAAAGCAGTCATTTAAAAAAAGAAAAAAGAAAAAAAAATAGACCTGTTTTAGTTTTTAATTAGAGGGAGAAGGACATGATGCCAAAGTGTACATTAAAAGGAATAATGGAAGATCAAAGTAAAACAAACAAAAGTGGTGATTTAATTGCATCAGAAATCATGCTTTTTATACTTTTGATTATATATGAAGATGGTGCTCACAATCCGTATTAAGGAAGCTTTAAGAACTGCAAAGCCAAATGCGGGAAGGATTGAAGGTGGGAAGTGGGGCAGGGTGTGGCTGGGAAAGTGGTGGCGGGAAAATGTTGACCTGGGGATGATGGGATGGGGTGCAGGGTAGGGGGATAAAGGGGAGAAAAGAATGAGACAACTGTAATACCAAAACCAATAAAATATCCAAAAAATGCAAAATAAAAGTAAAAAAAGAAAAAAGAACTGATGTACAGCGAAACCTTGGGCTGTGATATTCATCAACAGTGCCTCAGTTAGAACTGATAGCTGAAGAGTTCCATTTCAGCACCATATGACAATTGTTTTCAGAAATTTATTTCACGATGTTTCTTTTGGCCAAGTCACAGATATCTCTCTGTAAATAGGTTTGTAAAACAAATTTGATCTTTAGAATTATTTTATTGATATGCATCTTCAAATTGTATGAAACTCCATTAAGTATAAGCAATTAGCAAAGAGCTTATTATCCTCATTCAGGGCCCATTTTCATATCCACGAAGTCCTCCAAATGTTAATCTGTGAGATGGAGCACATACATCCCCACTTCTATGAACCTATGATTCATTCCATGGATGAAAAGCAGAGGATACTGCTACTCTTCAATATATATACAAATAATTGAAAATACACACATACAACAGACATTTCCTACCAGCATGTATATACCTAGCTAGCACATTCTAAAAGCAGTTGTTAATTTAATTTACAATGTCTGAATCCTTTCGAAATGTTTAGTAGAAAAATCAATGCCAGATGAAATGTGAAATCCCAGAATTAATGTTATTATCTGTGTAACCTTGGTAAGTTTCCTTAACTTTTCTGAACTTTAAACTTCCTTCAGTAAAATTGGCAAATGAAATAATAATGCTCAATTCACAGTGTTTATTGAAATATAGTAGATTTTTAATGGCTAGTAGTATAATTTCTTATCTTTTTTTTAAGAATAGGTGAAAATAGAACAAAAAAGCATGAACTAGGAAAATAAATTCTTGAATTCTTTGTGACCTCTTGCCTCAATATCGCCCCTAGGTTGACATTTTTTCTCATCTTCCAGAGGTTACATTTTTGAAGGCTCCGGTCTGGATAGACAAAGCAAGTAGCAATAGTTTTGCTCTGGATAAGGTGTCAGAACAGGTACGCTAGCTAGTGGTGTTACATTGGGATTGTAATGGGCATTGTCCAAGTGGTGAGAACTGAGTTCAACACAGACAAGTTTATTTCTCTTTCTTACCTTTCTTCTCAATTTCTTTTTCCTTTGGAAAGTATCTTTTTCCATTTTGACTCACCTTTTAGCTAAACCTTGTTTTCCAAAAAAATGAGTGTAAATGAATTAATTCATATAATTTTTAGTTCATTTGTTAATGTTTTATATAAAATGTGTTTTGACAAACCATACCAAAAGAGAATACAAATGAAGAAAATTTTTAGGAAGGCCAATAAAATGGAAAATTATAAATACTGCAGTATAAAACTTACTACCTCAATTACTTTATTACGGGGTCCTTTTGTTCTGAGTAAAACTTGGATTGCTATAGGACAAAACAGCAGTTTCAGAATATTAATAATTAGACAAGATAAATCCTGGCATTAACTTTAGCTGAGAAAATTTGAAACAGTTGTCTTGAAAGGGGATGTACTCTTTTTAACTCTATTGATTTTATTGGGTCATTATTGATTGACAGCTCCTGATGGGCCTGTTGTGAATTGCTAAGAAAGTTTATATATAATGTTTAATGTTTAACTTTCCAAGGTTTTATACTCACAATATTTGCTCAATAAATATTTTTTGTCTTTTAGCTCAGTGTACTTAAAAAGATTACCTTTAATTTCAAAAACTCATTTGAAACATGTTCCTCAAATGTTGTGTAGAAAGTAGAAGGTAGTGTATCTTAAAATCAAATATTTGGGAGTAAAAGATAAACAGGCCTAAATTTTATCTCTAGTTCTGATACTAAATTGCTACCACCTCATTAGGCAACTTCTTAACCAACCTGAGACTTAGTCTCTTCATGTGTAAATGAGAATATTATCTTCACGGCTGAACTGCTGAGTGAAATATGGGCAATAGTGTTTGCAGTGTCCAACATGGAGCATGACAAATAGTTCCATTCAACTAAAAGAAAACCTTTCTTAATAAAGTCATGTAATATATATAGCTACCAATGTTGTATAATGACATTTTTTAGGTCTGTTATACTGTTATCTCCAACAACTTCCCAAAACCAAAGGTAAAAGCTGGTCTTCATGATGGCTGGGGCATGATGCAACATAAAGGAAAGAGAACAGGCACATTTGTTCCTTCCTTAGATGTGTGGTGTTCAGAAATGACTTCCTTACTCTGATCCCGTTTTCTGATCTGTAAAATGAGAATAATATCTTTCTAGCACTATTGCTACTAGAACAAAGTAACTGAGTGCTTAGCATAAAATGAAGCAATGAGATAGTACATCATAACTGATAATTATTATCAGAATGGATGGCACACTTTATTAATATAAATGTCTTATCATAGCATTAACATAAAATCACAATTTATTTTCCAATTTTTATCACATATACTACCTCATTTTATTCATATAGCAAGTTCAAGAGTTGGCATAAAAATAATCACCATTTATTTTGTAGATGGAAAAATCTGAGGTTCTGGGAGATTTATGTTTCCTCATCTCACACAGCCTAGTAACTGCAAAACTAGGCCCCAAATTAGCAAACCCTCCACTCTTGGACAATTTTTAGGAGACCATATTGCATTTTTATTTCAGAATTGCTAACTTACAGGTTTTGGTTCATTGAAGAAGTTTAAGGATGCAACACCTTGCACAAGAAGGGAGGAGAGAGAGTGAGAGAGGAAGGAAGGAAGGAAGGAAGGAAGGAAGGAAGGAAGGAAGGAAGGAAGGAAGGAAGAAGGTGGGAAAGAAGGAGGGAGGGAGGGAAGAAAAAAGGAAAGAAGGAGAGAAGGGAGAAAAGTCACAGGAGTCTTAGCTGCTTCCCTTCAAAACTTAGTATCATATTGTGGGTTTAAAGATTCTTCAATTTTATTAACTATTTCAAAAAATGTGTCTAGAGATTTATTAAATCTGACTTTGCTTTTATTCAATTAATCAAATGACTTCAAGATAGTTATACTATATTTTTCAAACTCTCTTTTGTATTTTTGCAATAGGAACTTGAATGTTCCTGTATTTTTCCACTGCAGGTGAATTTGATATTCAAAAGAATGAGAAGACTAATGGTTCTGATTAGAGTGAAGCAGAAAGTGAGGAGGATGTGTGAACTTCCCCACACAGACATTTAGCCAGATAATTTCAGCTTGGATGTCTGTTACTTTATTTTATTTAAAACAAAATTGACTCATTTCTGGAAACTCATGACTTAACTATGTACTTCAATTTTTACCTGAACTAATGTAATTTTCATATACCTAAGATCAAATTAGTGAGCCAGAATACATGCAAAGCATCATTTTCAGCTACACTGTGCTCTCTAATCCTTAACATTTTCTTATCCTTAGAGGTGTCTCCACAAATAGACATTTTTATGACATTGTTTGCAATGTATTTAGTTCATCATTTTTCAAATGTGATTCATTTAACAAGTTTTATGTGAACAAGAAATTGTGTTCTGCTAGGAAAAGTTATCTAAGTCTCTAGGTAAGAGACAATGTTATTAAAGATTGTCAATTTTATTTGCCTAGGAATCACTCTTTTAAGAAAGTATTTATTCTTTGTAGTTTTCTATTCTTGGTCGCTCTTGTATGAATTGGCAAAGAGGGGATTTTATTTAATAGTCCTCTACCTTACTTTCCTATTTCATTTGTTGTTAAATAATTGTAGGTGATCAGCTCTTCTCAGTTCATCCAGGACTTTCCCAGCTTTACCACCAAAAGTCCTGCATACCAGGAAACCTGTAAGTAAGTTCCAGGCACACTGAGCTGGTTGGTCACCGTCTTATCCAGGTTAATTTCTATTATATAACTTGATACTGGCAATGTGATTAACATGTCCATAAGTTCTTTGATCATTTTCCAGTCAAGGGGAAGCATTTAAGTCTCCTCTTCTTGAATAAGCCGTGACCATAATGTTTCCGTGCTTGGCTTCTGAGGTTAGGAAATAAGTGATAATATAGCTCCCTTCTACTGGCCTCTCGGTCTTCAGGCACATGCCTTTGGAGTCCCAAGACATCATACGAGAAGTCTGGCTCTCCTGAAGCTCCCATGTTGGAGAGGCCACATGGAGGTGCCTTCAGAGTCACATCTCTTCCATCTCAAAATCCTTGCATTCCAAGCAAGTATGCATACAAACTTCCAAGATGATTTCAGCCCCAGCTACCATTAATTACAAAACCCTTAGCAAGAACTGCCTGAGTGCAAATAACCTCAATTTCTGTGAAAAATATGACTTATTTTTTTTAAACAACCAAGTTTATTACATAGCATAGATTATCTGGAACAATACTCAAAATACCATCCTGTCTATCACATTGAAAAAATATTTTCAAGGTCTACCCAGTGCTCATTAAGGTCACTAAACAAATACGTATCGAAGGAATATTACTTTATAAACTTCAAGGTTTAAACTCACCCCCCGAAGACAAACTAGCACAATTATAATAAATCAGTATTTATTAAGAGTCTATTATGTTTATGCATTTATCCTTTATGTGTCATACACACACACACACACACGCTCACACACACAGATGTGTGTATATTCTGAATATATTACCTTAAACTTAAATGTGTTTTCTTAACATTACTACACAGTATACAAAAAGGATTTATTTTAAATAGTTACAATAGAAATAAAGAGGTAAACAAAGGAGAAAAAGGAATAGAAGGAAGACAGCAAGAAGGGAGTGAGGAAGGAACAAAAGAAGGAAGGAAGGGAGGAAGGGAAGGAGGGGGGAGGGGGGAGAGTAAGGAAGGTGGGAGGCGAAGGCACAGGGCTCTCTCTTACATAGCCAGTTCTCAAGAGAATCTGGGAAAATATGCATAAGAGCCCTCATGAGAAGAATAAAAATTACAGAACAGTTCTTAACAGTTTTCTAGAATTCGGTTTGGATATAAATTATGTTAGCCCATTTCCCTTAGGAATTTGACTTCTCTGACATTAATTTAAATATCAGTGCATTTCTACTTCTGCTTCTGCCACCGCCAGCTATCTGTTATATATATTTTCATTATCCATTATGTCTATCTACTCATTGGTTTAGTTTACTAACGGTTCATGATCTCTTCAGGCACCTGAGCGTATCTTTTCAGGTTCTTTCCATTTGTGACATAGATTCAAATTCTCCTGAAAGGGAACACGACCAGTCCAATTAATGACCATCACCCACATTTGTACAAATCATTCATGTTAAGGCACCTCACACGTCACACACAATTGCTGCCACACCAGAGAGAGTCAGATGCCTGTTTGGTCTAATCAGCTCTAGTCAGAGAGAGCAGAATCATCCGCACATCACATGATCGCTGAGGGCTGCTTCCGCAGTGCTGAGCTGCTCGTGTGGTTTTCTGTAGAGATGCCATTGTTCAGGAACAGTCTTCCCAGAATACATGAGGCATGAAATTCCCATCTCTGTATTACATGGCTTTCTCGCTATCACCACTTGGGTCCTCATTACACTGTATTATATTTAAAAATTATCTCCTGAAAGCCTCCTTGATTTTTGCCTCATCTGTTTCTAATTTATTTTGCATAGTACTCTAAGGATCAAAAATCCACTGCTCTGAGTTAATACTGTTCTTCTACTTCAAGTTTTCATCATTGAAGGATACATGTTCCTCACCACAGTTTAAAGTACCTTTCAAAATACAGCTCTTAACTACCTCTCAAGCTTTATCCTTACAATTCCTTTTAGGAATCCTTACCCCATCCATACCAAAGTGCTTACCACTCACTGATAAAATCTTGAGCCTAGATGCCTTTGCTCAGTGTTTTTTTTTGGAAATACCCTACTCCTCCCTCCCCTCACCTTGAACAAAAGGATTTTGCAAGACCTATATCAAATGCTACTTACTTCATGAAAACTTAAAGGATTATCACATTTGGAAATGACCTTCAATTCTCTAATATCACATACTTGCTTAAAAAGTAATTGCAATGATATAACATACCATTCTACTAAATTATAAGCTTCTTAAGGATAGTGGATTATTTTAATGACACCATTTGTTCCCTTTTTTGTCTTACCATAGCATTCACTTAATAAACTTAATAAATGAAACTTTCTAAATAAGTATATAACTCAGTAAGCTCAAGACAAAAGGCCAGTTCTAGAGAACAAAATTTGGGAGTCATAAGCACAAATTATTAAAACATTAAAAAAATGAGAATACAAAATGATAGATGAGAGTAGTTTAAGTAAAAATGTTGAGAATTTGTGTTTGGAGAAAATGAATTTTAATTTTGAGCAATACCCAAAATTCACTTATTCAATCATTTGTTCATTCATTTACTCCACATGTACTTATCATATAATGAATTATTCTATGCCAGGCACAGTTAGAAATGTGGAAATACAGTAATGAGACAGTGAATATCCCTATTTTTAGGAATTTACATTCTACCAAAGAAAACTCAAACCAAAAAATCCGTATATAATGTAGTTTTCAGTATTGCTAAATGTTATGAAAGAAAATAATGATAAAAGAAAGTGCTTATTTTTGACAAGCAAGAAAAGTTGTTTTTATTAAGGAGATGGACATCTGAGCTGGGTCTGATAAGAGTCATACAACTGTCTCTATGAAGTGGTCTCAGAGAAGAGATTTCTAAGAAGAAAGAAAAAAAAAGGAAAGGTCTTCAGATAGGAAAGGCACTAGTGCCAGCGGGGGCAGAGTGAAGTGCGGGACCCGAAGCAGCAGGAAAGAGCACGGAGAGGGAGCTGGGAGCAGGTCCTGAGCACCTTATAGGTTATAGGTAAGACTTTGGAATTCCTTCTAACTTTTGTGGGCCATCGATGGAGAGTTGTGATCGATGGAAAGCCATCTATTAATGTATGGTTCTAAAAGTAACTTGGACATCTTTGTAAGGCATAACTTTTGAGGAATAAGAGAGGAGCCAGGGAGGGTCAGTTAAGAAGAGAAGTCATTTCAGCAGTTCAGAGGAGTTGACAGGGGCTTGGATGACACTGACTATGGTAAGGAGTGGACAGAATCAGGATTCATCTTTAAGGAGGCTGCATGACATGATAATAGGTTGTTTACGGACTATGAGACTACAGTATACATACATGTTTTGCCAGTATACTGCTCTAAGTGTAGTAAAATCTAACACAGTGAAAATTCTAGTATATTCTAACTAATTTTTAAAACCCACAAGGCAATAACATTAGATGTAAAATTAGTGATCATACAAACTATAACCAAAACTGGAAATTTGCCTGCCTGTTTGCAACACAAGCCAAAGTCATGAGGCAGGTGCCTGTGCAAAAGTACAGAGGTTTAATTAGGTGCAACCTGGAAGAATGGTGGACTTGCATCTCAAAGACCAACCCCACCTCCTGCTAAAGCCCCTGGTTCTTACAGGGATAGGGAGGGAAGGACTTCTTTAATCCAATTGCACTGCTAGTTTTTGTCATGCTCAGGCCCTGTCCCTTCTTCTTTCTAGCCTTTGGCATGCTTGGGCCCCGTTCATTCATCTTTCCAGATTTGGGCACACTTAGGCCTGATCCATTTATCCTTCTAGCTTTCAGCGTACTATATTCTGTCCACTCATCTTTCTAGCTTTTAGCACACTAGTGTAAGAATCCCTCTCCATGCCATTGTGGACAATGAGAGATACTCCCCAGGACTCTGACTGTATATGGTAACAATTTCTCCCTGCAAAACACTGGACCCTTGTAATCTTAGAAGGGAAAGTGGATGGAAGTCTCATCTTTGTAGTTTCTTCTTGCTGTCAAGGGATGTAGCGTTACCCAACCCCAAGTCGAGAGGTTCTTGCTGTCTACTATAGGCAAAAGGGGTCAAGAATGGAGGGAAGCCATTATGTGAGAGAGAAGGATTGCTGTCTTTAGAAGGCAGCATAGGTAGTGTCTAGAGGATGGTGCTCATGAATAAGTGAAGCCGATAGACTTCTTCATATTTCAAGAGGTGGTGTTGCAGCCCTGGCCAGGTGACTCAGTTAGTTAGAGCATCATTTTCAAGGACTAAAATGTTGTGGGTTTGATCCCCAATCAAGGTCCCTACCTAGATAGTTGGTTCTCTTACATCAATGTTTCTCTCTCTTTTCCTCTCTCTTTCAAACCAATAAAGAACAAAAGATGTGGTGTTGCAGATGGGTTTCCAAAGTGAGGCCTATTGTGTAGATAAGCAATGAAGTGTTTAGTGAGGGGCATGCCTAGTATTGCAGGGAGAACTGTAGCGAAATCAGAAACTGGAGCAACTAAAGGATTCCCGTGGTCTAATCATAAATGGTACTTTGCGTGGCATACTCAACTCTGGGATAAGTTTGCCAAGGAAGCCACCCACTGTCTGGGAAATGTGAACAAAGGTGTAATCAGTACAATTATAGTATCGATTGTCAAAAACTAATGATAAAAATAAAAAGTAACATTTTCCTTTAGCTTTGGGAGGCACTGTTCTTTTCTGACAGAGGAGTTTTAAACCTCTTTCAGTGGTGCCAGTCCAGCTTTCCCTTGCAATATCAAGAGTAGCAGAAAGATCAGAGTCATCCTCAGGCGATGACCACTTTGTGTGTGGTGGACTCAAAGATTTATTCTCATGTTGTCATCAGGATGTTGTAAGGACTAGTCCATTGTCTGACTGACTAACGTTCAGGACCTCGAGTCTTCCAGGTCTTTACTAATACTCCGTCTCCCAGCTGAAATGGGTAGAAAGGCTCCTGAGATGGGTTAGATAGACCTGCAATGAACAAACTTGTGTAAAGTTGTTAGCATTTGCCCTAAATTGTTGCACATATTGTTTGATTTTGATTCACGTTTTAGATCTAAAATGGGCGTTCCTAAAACAGAAACCTAGAAGGGTCTCCCAAAATCTATTTCAAAAGAACTTAATTTAAGCCTGTTTGGGGTGCTACCCTAATCCAGAGCAAGGCAATAGGAAGTGCCTGGTCCCATTTCACATGTGTTTCCTCCCTGTTTTTTTTTTTTTGCCTGGTTTTCTTTATGTGGTTCATTTTCTCAGTCTTCCTCATAGATGGGAGTCTCCAAGATTCATGTTTCCATTGTATCTGCAGTGCCTGTCCTATCTTCTGAGAGATTTTTGAAGTGAACCATCGTCCCCTGGTGCTTTGAATGCTGTAAGGAAATGCAAACCTAGAGGTTATTTCTTTGAATGGAAGTTTTGCTATATCAATTACCTTCTCAGTTCTACTGGGGTATGCATCTGTGTAAAATCAACTTGCCAGTGCTTAAATGGGCATATCCATTTACATTATAATTTTTCTGCTTCCTGTAAGGTGTCACAGATAGCTGCTATTGCCCTGGGGGATGGTGGTCATCCTTTTGTCATGAGATCTAGTTGATATGAGAGGTAAGCTATGGGTTGAGGGCTATTTCCCAGAGTCTGGGTTAGTACCCCAAGTCCAATTACCTGCCTTTCATGAATTTATAACTTGACAGCTTTCCGTAAATTGGACAATCCTAATGCAAGGATCAAAACTAGTTTTTCCTTCAAGGTGTCAAATGCCACTTGACAGTCTCTTGTCCATTCAAGGGGTTCAGAGTCTAGTCCTTTCAAAGAATTTATGATGGTATTGCTATAAGGCCAAAGCTTTTAATCCAAATTCAGCAAAACACTGTAATCCCTAAGAATCCATAAAACTGCCTCTGATTCTCTGGGATTTTTGTTATAGCAATGGCTTGTTTTCAATCAGCCATCAAGCTCCTAGTGCCATGTTTCAATTGGGATCTCAAGTATACCACCTCCCATTTACAAATCTGGGTCTTGTAAGGCAATACTTGATATATCTTTTTTTGCCAAATGATTCAGGGCTGATGATGGTATTGAGCAAACAGCCTTTGTAAGTATTGCTAGCTATTAGTAAGTCATCTATGCATTATAAAAGAATCCCTGATTTTAATTGAATATCTCATAAATCTTTTGCTAACATTTCCCCAAATGAGGTCAGAGAGTTTTAAATCCTTGTGGCAACATAGTCCAACTGTTTTGGAGCGCAGTTTTAGTTTCTGGGTCTTGTCATTCAAAGACAAATAATAATTGAGGCTATTCATCTATTGGAATGGAGAAAAAAGCCATCCTTCAAGCCTAGGACAGAGAACCGTTTGCTATCCCTGGGCAACATGACCAACAAAGTAAAAGGGTTGGGCCCCATAAGTTCAATGTCTTGGACAATGCCATTTATGGCCCTAAGTTCCTGTTCAAATCAATATTGATCAGTGAGGCTTTTTGACTGGCAAAATTAATTCTGATTTTAAGAATTTCTGCAATACTGGTTGAATTCCCTCTAAAACTCCTTTTTAAAGAGGGTATTGTTTCTTCTATGGGATCTGCACCCTTTCTTTAGGCTTAATATTTACAGGTTGGATGTGAACCTCCATACCTGTGGTTCCATTACCCCAAATGACTTGATTGACCTGCTCAGGGATCTTGGGTGGAAAGAGTTCACCTCTGGGTTTTTCCGAGGCAAGTCAAGAGCAGCTGGAGCTGGAGTGCATGTTCCAGTGGGACTTCTACACATAATTGTGGCTTCTAAGGAGAAAAACCTGTTTGTGCATGTAATTTACAAAGTAAATCTCAGCCTAACAATGGAATGGGGCAATCTGGCATGGAGAAAAAACTATGTGTAAGTTTCATCCAGTTTTTGTAATTGTCTTGTCACTCCAGTAATCAACACCACAGCTGAACTTTTCTTGGTTAGTTTTGTATTTAGTACTGAGTATATATCTCCCATATGTATGTGAAAGTCCATTAGTTTGTTCCCCACTGTCAATTATACATACTCAGAGCTCCTATGGGGAAATAGTAATAGGTAGGGAAGTGTCTAGGGGAGCCCATGAGCCTCTTCATTCATCATCAGGTTTGTCATTTCTTCCTAACATTTATCAAGTGAGAGTTTCTATCCTTAATTCTCCTTGGGTTCCAGGCAGTCCTTTGTGCAGCAGCCTTCCTCTTTGCAATAAGAGCATCGATTGGTGCCTACCTGGTCTTTCCCCCCTCCTTTCAGGCTCCTCCTCTCCTTCCGGTTTCCCCACACTGCTTCTAAGAAAATGGTGGCCTCCTTGAATTTCCTTGTTTCCCAGGATGGTAAACTTCCAAGGCTATGTCCACCAGCTGGGAGGGATTCATTCCCAAAGCCCTGCCTAAATGTTGGAGCTTCCTTCTGACATCCAGGGCACTTTGCCCAATAAAAGTTATGTTTACTATCCAGACATTTTCTGGTGCCCATGGGTCAGCATCCATGTACTTTTAATATTCCTAATAGAGTCTTTCTAAACATTCAGAAGGATCTTTGTTTGGTTTCTGTTGAATGGCACATATCATATTCAACTCTTTTGTTTAGACACCTTTTTTCCTAAGCCCTTCCAATATACACCATCTGTAATGTTCTACAAAGGCAAGGTTCCTGCTTTTTGGGTCCCAGTTGCTCTCTGTCAAGGGGATTGCACTGGCTGTGTTGGTGATCTCATTGGGATTCACCCGATGGAGATGATGAGCCTCTTCATTAGCCTTATTTATAACTAGCTGCCTTTAATCTGCTCTTATGTTAAGGAGAACCTGTACATCTGCCCAGTTTTGATGGTGAGTGGCAAAAAATGGAGGTAATAAGATCTGTTATTTTCTGAGGATTGTTCCTATATGAAGGGTTGGAATTTTTCCAACTCAGTAAACCTGAAGTGGAAAACGGAGTATGGGCCCAGTAGTGGCCAGTGTGGTGGCCTTCCTGGCTTATTCCACCTATAGGACATGGCCTCAAAGGGAACTGTCCTGCTGCAGATAGAGATGCTCCCTGGACAAATTGGGTGCCCTAGCAGGTCTTTGAGGGGGAGACCATTCCTTTATCATACAGGGGTTGGACTGCTGCACTTGTAGGGTATCTTGTAGAGGGGGTGGTGGCAGGGGAACTCTTCCTGCTTCTAATTCTGGGTCCACCTGAGTTGAGCGCTTTAGAGACTCATCTCCTCATTTCCTTTGTCTTACTATCAGGGAGGCGCTTGAACTCAACTCCCTTTCTCTTCATCATTATGTTGTTCCCTTTCCTTGCTGAATCCTTATTGTGTAAAGACTGGTGCTGGTATGAAAGGAAAGAGGTTTAATCAGGTACCACAACCTGGGAAAATGGTGGTCTCCAGTCTCAAGGACAATTCTTCCTTTATGTTCAACCCTTCATTTCTTATAGGGGTAGGGAGGGGAGACCTTTTTTAACCCAATTCTGTTGTTAGCTTTTGGCCCACTAGGGCTCTATTCATTCATCTTTCTAGCTTTTGGCCTGTTCAGTGTAACGACCTACACTTGGACTAGAGAGACTCCCTGGTGCTTTGACTGACTATCTTTGGTGACAAAGCCGCTTATGAAAACATCTTAAAACAGGTACAATTCTATTGTTTTAACTGACTCTTCATAATAAAATTGTGTTTATATATTAAGGTAAGCTATGATATTTTATATTATAATAATGTAATAAGATAATAGAAATAAATATTGTATGTTATTTGGAAGACACATTTCAAAAATTTTCTATTTTTGTCTACCTTTGAAAAATCTTAAATAAATCACCTAAATAATTATAATCACAGACCTTAAAAAGCAACATACCTACATTTTTTCTATTTGGTTCACACTCTGTTTGAATGTAAGAGTGTGCATTCCTTCAGGCAAAATGGATGGGGATTTTTTAACCAGAAAAAGAATTGTTTGATCACAATCTGCTAAATTTTGTCTTTTCATGGTATCTGGAAGAATTTATCTAAAGCATGGCCATTTTCCTATGTCTATAAATCCACTGGATTGTTCATATTTTAAAACATGCATAAGGGAATTGATAGTGAATTACATTTGCTAGTCATCTTTTTACACATGTATCCTCATCAATAGAGCATATTTACATATGGAAGATAAAAATATTTTTCATAAAGACATATGATTTTCTGTCATACAAAGAATATTTCCTAGTATTTTTAGACACATTTTTCACTGCTTTATTTTTCTTTTGCTATCTGACAATTTCCCAACTTTGTTTTATAATTTATTTGTATATTGATTAGTTGATATTTTGATCTTTTAATATTTTTTCATATATTTATCGTGCATAGCTTTATTTTACTCTTTATTGCTTTCTCTGTAAGTTTTTCCTTGCCAGTTTTAACGGTCCATAATTTCCAATGGAAAGTCTGCTGCCAGAACCTTCTTTCCTCTAGTGTTAATGGCTGCTCTCGAGAACCTGCCCTGCCCTCCATCATCTAATTTGAGTCAATGAGGGGGCAGACAAAACAGATGGTTGGCACAGGATAGGATGATTCAATGTTTGAAATCATGGTAAAACATTTTTGAAATTGGTGAGGGAGAGAGAAGCCTGACATTTGACAGAGCCATGTAAAAATTGCAGGATCCAGACAAAGTTCAGTTTAATTTTGACTGTTATTTTCCAGATGTAGTGATCATATGATTACAATTTTAAGATTATACCAAGAATATACCTTTTCCAGAATGCACCGTAATCATTTTAGCAAAATGAGTTTATCATCTAATATCTGCTAAAACTATTTTTGAAGTTACCTTGTTGTCCTTATTTCTTTGTGCTTCCCGTGATTTACTGAATACCTCCTCCATTTCCACTCGTGAGAAACTTAACATTTTTGCATAATCTCTCTCCATGTCATGTAACTAATTTCTGCAGAAATTATGGCTGCAATGAAGGGAAGAAGTAAGCCACGTATATTTCATTTGTATTCTATTTCTATTCCAGTGCCATAAATTTATGGCATACGACTATATAACTAAAATGTACTTATCATGGAACTAAATCATTGTGAAAATATAAAGAGAATAATAAAACAACATTTAGAATACAGATATTTAGAATAAAATGTCCTTGTAATTTTTTACAAAGGTTGCTTAATTGAAATAAAATAAAATAAAAGAAATAGTAAAGTCACCATGATGCGTGGATACTGTAGACTACGAATTCTAGACAG
Source organism: Mormoops blainvillei (assembly GCA_004026545.1). NCBI lineage: Eukaryota > Metazoa > Chordata > Mammalia > Chiroptera > Mormoopidae > Mormoops > Mormoops blainvillei. The sequence goes on along the minus strand of PVJD01002361.1, from coordinate 168,480 downwards.
GGGCAATATCAGCCCAGAAAGGGCAAAAATTGGATCCTGGGGTATAAAAATCTTCAGATATTACAATGCTTTTTATCCCTCCAAAAGGCCACATTACACAAACAGATATACAGACCTTTATGACACTAAAATTTTATGGGATAAAGTATTAATAAAAAATATTTTGAAAAATTCTTCAGGGGGGCAAAATATTTTTAAAAGTTTCAGAAATGCTATTATAGACAAGTCTTTCTTTGTCCAATATAACAAAAAATGACAATTTAATGATCAAAATTCTGAGTGATTTTGGTATACTTACCAAATCAATGTCTATTATATATTTTGTCAACATGATACATTGAGTATCAAATAATATTCACCAAACCCATGAATCTGCTCGCACAATCTTCTTTGCAAAAACAATATTTTAAAGTTAAATTATAGTAAAAAACCATCAATTAAAGGGTGTGATGGTCATCGGAAAGCAGCTAATAGGCAGTATTAGTATTTTATTAATACTAATATAGTATTTTACACATGGAAAGTTTTCTTAAAACCATTCCATGCAATATCTCCCTAAAGGAGTTTCTTAGCACTGAAACAGTCTTGAAAGAGATTTATGCCTTCTATACTTCCTTCATTGTCAATATTAATGTCATAGCAAAATTAATTAATATAATAGCAAAAATAAACAGAATGAGAGAAAAGAACAATAGCAATAGAGTAGATCAGTTCTACAACTGTGTAAATAAAAAGCATATGTGTGTGTACAAAATTGCAAATAAATACCTTACTATATTGTTTGACTATTTAATATTACAGGTATTGCAATCATAAACCAATACAATTGGGTGATTATAGAAATAGTTCAAATAGAAGGAAAAGATGATGAACCTTGTTGCTCATTTTGAGTGTCATAGTGAAGTCAGGGTTAAAAAAACTAAAAACATTTGGATTTTAAAGAGAAATCATTGGCGACCTACCAACAAAAAAAGAAAAACATTTTATCACAGTGGTTGAATCAAAGCAAGATTATTAAGTTCTTGTCCACAGTATCTTAAATTGTATTTATTTGTTTTGCTACATTTCTAGAACATAAAAAAAAAACACAATGGCATAACTTAATTTTGTTTTGTTATCAATATAGTACTACAACCATGTGTAGAAAATGTGTGTGTGTTGTATTTGCTAAATAGATTTTTTTTATATTTAAGAAATTTCATAGGAATGGAGGTCTAAATGTAGCCTACTCTTTCAATAAATGAGTGTTACAGAGAAAAACAAGAAGGAAATTTGAGCAAATGGTTGGTAAGGAAATTAGATTTAGGATTGCCCATGCCTGGAACAAACTATTAGACAGGTTGGATATAAACTACGCTTTGCCCAATTTGCTTTAAATAGCTTTGGAATTCATTTTACATTTCAAAGTAATAGAAAGCTCTAGAAAATTAGTGACATAGGGTGAAAATTCTAATTAAATTTACTGCTCAGCCAGCTAAATTAGACTTCAAATAAATGTTCATTTTTTGACTACCATATGTATTTTATATCATTTTATTATTTGCATTTTTAATATCTTTTTCTCAACTGTGCTATTTTGGGGCATATTATTGATTCTTAAATTAGGTTAAAAACCAATAGACACTGCTTTCCTTAGACACCTTTACAAATTTAATTTTTTTTAATTTACATAATATGTTTGTGATAGTCACCTAGTTTTCTTCCCAATTCATATTATTCATAAAGCATCAGCAAATTAATTTAAAATAAATGATTAATAGTTAAAAATATTGACTAACATTGCACAAATTTAAAATCAGATGGGATGGAAAATAAAAGAGAACTGATGGAAATTCTGTAAATAAAAACTTTAGTACTAGAGATGCAGAATGTCTTCAATGAGCAAATAAATAGAATAAAAACAATACAAAATATCCAAGGTAAGAATCAGCTTGAAGATAAGTCAATAGAAGTTAATCAAACTGCAAAACAAGGAGAAAATACAGTTTGAAAAGGAAAAATAAAGCATTAGAATAGAATATTCAAAGTCCATCAGACAATATTAAGCATTCTAATACTTGTGCAAATGATCCCAGAAAAAGAAGAAAGGGGGACCAGAGGATAAGAAATACATGCAGAAAAAATGTCCTACTACTTACAAATTTAATGACATAACAAAAACAAAAAGACAAAAAACACACAGATCAAAGATGCCAGGGAATACCTACCTACATAAATTCCAAAACATAACCATACCTCAACATTACATACTCAAATTCCTGAGCACAAAAGACAAATAGAAAATATTGAAAGCAACCAGTAGTGGAAGGGGAAAAAAGGATTATATTCAAAAGAAAAAAGAAAATAATTACAGTAGTGTTCTCTTTATAATTCATGGAAAACAGGAGAAAATAGATCGACAAATTAAAAATACTAAAGAAAGAAACTGTCAGCTCAGGACTCTATACTCAGAAAAAAATTATCTTTCAAAATTGAAGAAATAACAAAAGACATTCACTGACAAATAAAACTGAAGGAAATTAATTTATAAGAAATTTTAAGAAAAATCTGTAAGAACTTAATCTATAAGAAATTTTAAGAAAAATCAACCAGAAATATTAATAAGTCTGAAAACATGAATTTACATAGAAAATGAAAAGCACTTAAAATAGAATAAATGAAGATAAAATTAAATTCACTTTTTGTCATTTTAGTAGCTATAAATTACATCTTACTGTGTAAAAGGAAAATAGTAGCAATTCATTGGTGTTTATAGTGTGAATAAATAAAATATATAACAAAAATAGCCCAAAAGATGGGTGCAGGAACAGAAATATGTAATTATGAGAACTTTACATAAAGAGCATACTATTATGTGGAGATAGACTTTGCTTAATTAAGGATGTATATTATACATTTTTAGGAAAACCACTAGAAAATGTAAAAAGTGAATAAATAAGTAAATAAAAGAAACAAAATAAAATCATTAATATATCTTAAATTAATTTTAAAAAGGCAGAAGAGGTGGTAAAGCCATAAAGAAGAGATAGATGAATTTACAACAGTTTAAAAGGTGATGTATTTCGACCCTGTGAGGCAGTGGTGGCGGCAAGAGGATGAACAACTTGACGCACTGAAAGATGATGACAGTGGCAACCATGATCAGAATGAAGAAAACAGCACGTAGAAAGATGGTGAGAAGGAAAAAACAGAACGAGACAAAGATCAGAGCAGCCACAAGAGGAAGGCTGTTGTCCCTGGACCAGCAGACCATTTCTTGCAGTACAACTCCAAGTTCTGGCACTCAAGGAGAATCCCCAGCCAACCCACCAGCTCGCAGAGCTATGAACAGAACATCTAACAGATTGGTACCCTTGCCTCTGTGGAGCAACTCTGGAGGTTTTATATACACATGGTACATCCTGGGGACCTCACAGGCCTCAGCGACTTCCATCTCTTCAAAAATGAAATTAAACCCGTGTGGTAGGATGATGCAAATACAAATGGCGGCAAGTGGATTATTTGGTTACGGAAGGGCTTGGCATCCTGTTGCTGAGGAAATCTCACTCTGGTCATGTTGGGGGAATAGTTCATGGTTGGGGAGGAGATCTGCGGGACTGCGGTCTCTGGCCGGTTCCAGGAGGACATTATTTCCATGTGGAACAAGACTGCCAGCGACCAAGCAACCACAGCCCGAATCCAGACATGCTTCGGCAAGTGCTTAACCTACCTCCCAACACCATTATGAAATATAAAACCCACACTGATAGCATCAAAATGCCAGGCAGGCTGGGCCCCCCAAGGCTCCTTTTTCAAAACCTCTGGAAGCCGTGGTTGAATGGGCCATGACCTTCTCCATGTCTGGATGGCACCATCATTGAAGCTGGCATCATCGAGTCTCTTGTTCTGTTGGCATGGTAGCGGGAAGATCCTTCTGTCCCAGACAGGAGGAATTGGAGGAGCATTTTCTCTTTTAAGAACAGGCTGACACGCAGCAACTACGACAATAGCTGAAATCACTTAATAAATGGTGCTAAACTTAAAAAAAAAGTATTTCTATTTAACCATATTAATAATCTTATTAAATATGAATGATTTAAACACACAAGTTAATGAAAGGAGAGGAGATTGTTGGTTTTGGAGAAAAGGCAAACCAACATTAAAGAGAAAGACATAGGTTAAATGTAAAAGGATACAAATAGTTATACCACGTTAACAGTACCAAAAGAGAGCTTGGTTAACTATATTAGTTTCAGATAAAGGTAACCTCAGAACAAGGAGGCTTATTAGGTATAGAGAGAGAGAGTACAAAATGAAATTCTCCAACACCTACTGTTCTAAACATTAACGCTCTTAAAAACAGAGGTTTAAAGTATGGAATGCAAAATACTAATGGGACTAAAGAGAGAAATAAATTCATGGTTATAGTTGAAAACTTAAACAGTCCTTATCAGAAGTTGATATATCATGTAGTAAATGATGGTACAAAAAATTAGTATGGGTATAGTGGGGCTCAACAATGTTATTAATAAGTCTAAAATAAAATATATTAAAATGCTATCCAACAATAGAAACAAATACATCCTTTTCAAATGCAGAAGGAACATTTTCCAAGGTAGACCATATTCTGGACCATAAAGTGACAAGGGTGTTTTGGGTCTCTCATCCATGTTTTTAATCCATTTTGAGTTTATTCCTGTAAATTCATAATTATGGTACAAGAAATCAGTATAGGTTTAGGGGAGCTTGATAATGTTATCAAACATTTCTAATTATGAATTTACAAGAAGAAACTCAAAATGGATTAAAAACATGGATGAGAAACCAAAAACAACCTTGTCATTTGATCTAGATTCATTCTTTTTTATATATCTATCCAATTTTCTCAACACCATTTATTAAAGAGGCTGTTATCATTATATATTCTTGTCTCCTTTATCATAGATTAATTTACACTATAGGTGTGCATTTATTTTGGGGTTCTTTATTCTGTTCTGTTGGTCTATATTCCTGTTTTTTATGCCAGTACAATGCAGTTTTGATTAATATAGCTTTGCAGTATAGTTTGATATCTGGTAGCATGATACCTCAGCTTTGTTCTTTTTCCTCAAGATTGCTTTGGCTAATCAAGGTGTTTTGTGGTTCCATACAAATTTTAGGATTATTTGTATTAGTTCTGTGAAAAATGCCAGTGTTATTCCCACAGGATTTCACTTACATGTGGAATCTAAAAAAACAAAATAAATGAACAAATAAATTCATAGATAAAGAGAATAAATTGATGGTTGCTAGATGGGAGAGGTTTGAGGGATGTGTAAAAAGGAGAATAAGATGTACAAATTTCCAGCTATAAAAACAGTTAGGGAGATATATAGTAAACTATAGGAAATAAAATAATGTTATAATGACTAGAAATAAAAAATAGAAAAATAAAAATGACAAGGTTGTAAAAGACATAGAAAAATAAACAAATTTTTACATATTGGAGAAGAAAAAGTGGACTTGACAACTAAATGCAATGTAGTATCTTGGACTGGACACTGGCAAAAAGTAATACACTGTGACAAAATTGTGGAAATTTGAATAGAGCCTGAAGTTTAGTTAATAGTACTAAACTAATGTTAATGTCAAAGTTTTGATAAATGAATCCTGGTTATGCAAGACATTTATCCTCGAGGAAGCTGAGTGATAGATATGACACCTCTATGCTATTTTGCAACTTTTCTTTAAATTTAAAATTATTTTAATCAATTTTCTTTAAATTAAAAGAATATTTGAATTAATATCATATCCCTTCAGAATGCCCCTTTGGTCAAATATGTTCTTGTTGAGTTCCTATGGCTGCATGGCATGAAAATTCATCCTGAGTGTTATTTTGCTACTAAAGCATTAACTCTCTTTTTGTGGTTTAATAACAAAAGAGTTTCATAAAATAATAAGATTGGGTTTTAAAGAATAAATTTTACCAAAGAACATTTCATTATTGAAGTAGTTTACAATATGTAATGTTAATTATTTAGAAATCCAGTATAAAAAGTGTCAGTATCTTATTTAGAATTTATTCTGAATTAATACTGATGAAAGACCCTTGCTGATTGGCCAGGTTACTTCTTAATTTTTAAGTATTTTAAAACTTAAAACTTAAACTATTCCTTAAAGGAATAGTTAAATAAATAAATGAGATAAACTCATGTAAACTATGTCATCAAAAGTAATATAGTAGAAATAATTGTAAGGATTATCATAAATTTTAAATTAATTCAATTGCAATGATCAACACTCATTTTGGTTATATCCCAAATATCAATTGCATTCAATAGCCATGGATAAAACTGTTTCTCTAGAATAAGCAGCTCTAAAGCTGATTATAAAAAATGGACAGGTTGAGTTATTTCTCTATAATACTGTAATTTTAAAGTCATAAAATTGGAAATAACCATCTAATTTAATAATTTATTTTTTAAAAACAAGTGAAAAAGCTGAGATTCCTAAAGGTTGACTGTATAAATGTCATATTATTATTAAGAAAGTCAGGGAAAAAATCCAGTTTTTCTGACCCTAGAACATTTTTTTTATGCCACGTCATAGAATATTAAAGAATAATGACTCAACCAAAATCAAATAAAATAAAGCAAAACAAGAAAGCAGACAAATTGACAAGGTAGAATATTCTGTGGGAAAGCTGGCTTAGTCTCTTCATGAAAAGGGGGTTTTATTAGATTACATGCTGTTTAAGGGAATGACAATCAGAGACAGCCTGCCTGGGATTATATACGGATATCAGGAAATGTTAAATAGTCTACAGGTTAGGTGAGATAACTTACCAAAAGGAAAATATGAAGATCAATGATAGAAAAATCAAGGTTGCAAAACAAAATCTGTAATCTAAAGCTATTACAAAATATGAACTTTTTTAGAAAACAGAGTTATATGATTTTTGTGTATCTGAGTTTTGCACATAATTATATACAAAGAATATATACTAAAATATCAGAAGGCATAATTTGTGTGTAGTGAGGATATATGTTTGTCATACTTTATTTTACTTGTCTAAATATCATTAATTTATGAATGCACATTTATGACTACTGTATTAAGAAAAGGTAATTTTTAAAAATAAAATAAAATTACTTGACATGCTTTTAAAACAGAATAATAAAAAACATCAAAAATTGACAAAAGGTCTTTGTCAATGGTTGATAAAACCAATCAATAAAATGAAAATACTTTAGATTCTCTGCATATATGTAAGTCAAATTTGTTAATTATTTACATTTTAAAAATAATCGTAGAAGACATTTTCAATGTTTCACACAAACTCCTGCTGACATGAACAAAATTGTAGCAAAATATTTTAGCAAAAATCACAAGCTATAAATATCAGTAATAAAATTTCAGTTTGAGAAGGTTTCAGAATGCAGCTAAAATATTCAGTTATTTAAAAAAAAACTGATTATTTACCCTAAACATGTATAGTTCAATGGACATGCTTAATAATAAGTAATCAGCTACTTTTAGTTTTGGAATTATTAGAGTAGATATTAGAATCACTAAAAAATTCTATTTCTTATTCTTCTAAATAGTAATGTTAGCAATTCAACGTAAAGATAAAAAGCATATCATTTTATTATAGTTATTAATAACTGCAATATATATATTTTAAATTTTTAACTTCATAAATTCTGTAGAAGATTATCAATTAATAATACATTAATAGAGAAATACTTTGTAATTATCCCTAAATGACATGAGAAACAGGAATAGAAAAAGGATAATACCAACTATTGAATATTTATATTTTATTTTCTGATGCCAACTGACAGTCTTCGAAGTTGTTCTTAACTATTTTAAAAGATATATGCTGGATTTTGCAATATATTTCTCTTAATGTGTAGATTTAAAGCAAATCTCAGAACAACTCTTTTAGAAGAAAAACACAATTAACATCTTTTCCCCAACAGCTGAAAACATCAAAGCCTAGATAATATTAACATAAATAAACAAGCTAATGATTTTATAACGCAATCAATTGATCAAGTCATAGAGTCTTTTTATCTGCTGTTACTGACAATGAAATATGAAAGAACTGTCTGTATCCGCTACCACTTTCACTTAAAATATGTTGTAGAAAAACCTGTCCCACTTTTGAAAACTTAATAGAATTTATTCTTAAGTTAATTAGAATAGAAAGGGGAAGGAAAACTGCTAGCTAGCCTAGAAACCAAGGAAGAGGATTCCAAATGCAATTACATTTAACAATATTCAATTTAAAGTTCTAAAATATTATTCTATTTGTAAATCTGATGCATATATGGGTACCTATACATAGTTTCCAACAATCCAGCAAAGAAAAGAGAATACTAGTCTAAACAAAAAAGAGCAAATAATATATTAAATTAGTCAGAAATTAGTTTAAAATTAAAAACAATTATTTATGTTTACATCAGGTTTTAAGTAAGATACAAAGATTATTATTTTATGTTTGGCTTGAATAAATATTTCAGCAGTAGTGTGTTCCCTGAATTTATCAAATTTTTGCAATGTGAAGATTTCTTATATAAAATTATTTCATTTTGATAAGAAAAATAGATCTAATTCATTTTTGTCAATTGTGTTATTTGAGCCACATTTTAAGATCATGTTGAAAAATAATTTATATTTTTCATCATTTAAATTACAAATGTCTTCTAACTATTTTGGAGTAAAACATATAGATTGTTTTATATTAAACTGACCCTAATTCTAAACATATGATTTTGAGTCCTGAATTTGCATAGCCTACAATATGGTCGACTAGATGTCTATAGAAACCTCTTCTATACAGCTCTTCTGGAAACAGATCAAAAAATTTTTTTAAAAAACTGTGTACAGGTACACATATATGTTATATATATATATGTTATATATAGAGGGGGGGAGAGGGAGGGTATGTATGTATATGCGTATGATTAAGGGTATTTGTTATAGACCAAAAATAATTTTTAAAAATGCATATTCTTATCAAAGGTAAATATTGATCCACAGTTCACTGTGGGAGGATAGGATAATCCCTGGTGACTTGGAGCAACAGGAAATTGTGTCTGGAGGTTAATAACAATGGAGAAGAGACAGAGATTTTAAACGTATCTAACCACTGTTTCAGAGGAATTGAGAAATCTGGAGAGAGGTATTTTTTAAGGCAATGCCTGGTGAGAAGTGTTGTGCCTTAATATAATTTAATCATCCTTGGGCTCAGGGAGCCAATTCAATCCTGAGATGAAAAACATGGAGAATACATATCAGTACAAATCATTGTGAAACTGCAGAATGGCAGTGTTGGGGGTGTGTGTGGGAATCTTAAAGCAGCCAGAGGAGAATAATGCAGATAAACCAGAAATAAACAAGAAGAATTCACTTTTTCATAACAACAATAATGAAAAGAAAAAGGTCATTGACTATGTCCTCAAAATTGCTAGTTTCAGAAAAAACTAAATGGGTGTAAAAAACAAGTGTTCATTAGAATTCCATGTTCAGAGTTATGGTTTGAATTTTGTCCCCTAAAAAGACATGTTCAAGTCCTAACACCCAGTACCTCAGAACGTGACTTGATTTAAAAATAAGGTAGTTGTAGATGTAATTATTTAAATTAAGATGAAGTCATACTGGAGTAGATGGTCCCTTGATCCAATATGATTTGTGCCCTTACAAAAAGAAAGAGACAAAAACATACAAGAAAGAATTGTCATGTAACCATAGAGATGGAAATCTTACAGCTGCAAGCCAAGGAATGTCAAGAATTGAAGGTAAATCAACAGAAGCTGGGCTGAAGCAAGGGCAGAGTCTTCTTTATAGGTTTCAGAAGGGAGCATGGCCTTGCGGATATGTTAATTTCAGGCTTTTAGACACCAAAACTGTGAAACAATAAATTTCTTTTGTTTTAAACCACAGTGCTTGTGTGTTTATAGTATTTCATTAAAGTAGCCTTAGGGAATTTGTATACCCAGATCCTTTACATTTTAAGAATTTGCGGACAAACTGACACTGAAAGCTTCTATGATAAAAGACACCTAAAAAACAAGAAAGACAATGGCATTTGAAAGAATGTGAGAAATGTAGCAAAGCATGAGCTAAAAATATGTAAATTTCATGTTTCTAAACAAACATTTACGGTATAAAACAATATAACTCTTGCCTACTATCTACAGATACAAAACAGTTAAAATTAAAATATTTGATCAGAATAATGTAAAAGCTACTAAGGGTCTATTTGAATTAAAAATAATTCTCATAAATTAATATTTAAGTACACAAAAATCAATAAGAATAAAGAAAATATGAATAATATTAAGGAGCAACTTGGCTTGACATTTTGAGGACACCACCAATCTGCCATCAACACCAGAATGCATATTTTTAACTATACATAAAATATTCACCAATATATTCTATATGGTAGGGCATAAAGCAAGTTTAATAGAATTGGTGTTACACAGAGTATCAAGGTTATATGCTTTTTTCTAAGACTGCAACAGATAAAAATGCCTCCCTTAACTACTTGTATTGACTGTTCTATTCAAAGCCTTAACTGTGCATTAACATAAGACAAAGAAATAAAAGATTTATGTATTGTAACAAAAGAAATAACACTGAATTTATTTAGGGAAGGCATATTCTTATACATACAAAATCCTAGGAATCTGGTTGAATACCACCAGAACTAATAAAGCTGGTTTTAAAAGCAAAGAACATAGGTAGCCAAAACAACTTTGAAAAGAACAAATTTGAAGGATATATGTAACTTAATGTAACAACTTTCTAAAAAATTGAAGGTGATCAAGATAGTGAGATGTTGGTAATGAAAAGTCTTTCATCTAAAATGGTATCTGTAGGTTAAGTTGATTTGTGGCAATGGTGCCAAGGTAATTCAATGGAGAAAACATGGTCTTTACAAAAAAATGGTACGGATAAACTGGATACCTATGTTGAAAAAGTATTAATTGAATGTTCTCTTCATACATAAACAAAAAGGAGAGAAAAATTCTTCTTAACCTTTGGGTAGCAAATATTTATTTGAAAGGAAAAACTCATTAATCAGAGAAAATAATAAATTAGATTTAGCAAAAGTAAAATATTCTGTTCTTAAAAAACATTGTTAAGAAGATGTAAAGGACAGTCACTACCTGGGAAAAAATATTCACAGTGCATATAATTGACAAAATTTTGTGTTCTGAATATGTAAAAAAGACAAAGAGCCATATTAAAAGGGCAAATTATGAAAAATAAATATTCACAAAAGAAGAAATACAAACAGACGATAAGCACACAGAAATATGCTCAACATTGTTAGTCATAAAGGAATTACAAATTAAAACAAATTAGGAACTACTACATGTCCCAAAGAATGCCAAAGACAAAAAAAGCAAATGAAGCAAAACAAAAAATAAAATTTTGAGACTCAAGTAATAGTGAAGAAGTGGAGCAACTGGAAAGCTTGCACATTTCTGTTGGAAGCAAAGGAATACCAACAGTTCAGCCATTTTAGAGAGTTCTTTGCCATTTCTTATATAATTAAACTTATTTTTATATGACCTAGCAATTCCACTTCTATGTATTTACATTACATGTACACATATATCCTTTTCTATTTTAAAAATACATATACGTATGTGTGTGCGTGTGCACATGTGTGAGCGTGTGTGTGTGTATTTTAGAGAGAGAGGAAGGGAAAAAGAGAAAGAGAGAAATATTGATGTGAGAGAAACATTAATCAGTTTCACCCCCCTTAAGGGGATAAAACCTGCAACCTAGGCATTTGCTCTGATTGGGAATCAAACCCATGACCTTACAGGACAATACTCCAACCAACTGAGCCACACCAGCCAGGGCTGCCTTCTTATATTTTTAAAAGAGTAAAAATAAAATCTTGTAAATGAATATGCAAAGCTCTATTCATAACAGTCAAAAACTGTTTACAACTTAAACATCTGTCAACACATGAACAATAAAAAAATGTGGTAACCTCATTCAATCAAATACAATGTAATTTATTGCAACTCAGGAAAAAGAAAGATAGGAGTACTGATATACAATACATGGATGACTTTCAAAACCACTATGGTGACATTAGCTAGACACGAAAGAGTATATACTGTATGATACCATTGATACAAAATTCTAGATGAAGCAAAGTAATATGGAAACGATAGCAGCTCAGTGGTTTCTGGGGTAGACTGGGAGGAGGGGGTTCACTAATTTGAAAAGCAAAGAAACTTTATGAGTTGATAAAAAAAGATTATCAACTATATTAATTGTTGTGGTGGTTACATCTGTGCACATTTTTTCAGTATGCCTAAAGTGAGTGCATTTTTGTATGTATCTGATACATCAACAGTTAACTTTAAAAATTAAACAAACATACTGAAATAAATAAAGGCTTTACACATTGGTAAGTCTTAGTATTGTTCTGTCTGTCCTGAACAATTTAATAATTGCCCTGATACTTAATTTCTTAAGTTATCATCAATTTCATTAATATGAAGTGTGCCCTGGCTGGTGTGGCTCAGTGGAATGAGCGCTGGCCTGTGAACCAAAGGGTTGCTGGTTTGATTCCCAGTCAGGGCACATGCCTGGGTTGCAGGCCAGGTCCCCTGTAAGGCGGCACGTGAACAGCAACCACACATTGATGCTTCTCTCCCTCTCTTTCTCCCTCCCTCCCCCTCTGTCTAAAAATAAATAAAATCTTTTTAAAAATATGAAAAGCAATGATGTACAGAACATATGTATAAGAGGATGCCCAATAAATGTTGATTTACTCTACTCATCCACTCTCACACTAGCTTATAGAAATATTCTAATCATTAGAATTGTGGTTTCTGTATTTTTGTTATTACTTTCTGATATATTTTATCACAACTCTGCCGCTAAGCCATTAGACCATAGTCTGTGCTATCATCATTGAAAATAGAGTATTTTGCTCAAATTCAGGGAGAGCAGAGATAATCTGTAAATTCTATAAGTTAAACAAATAGTTTATGGATTTAGCAAGCATTCGTTGAATTGATTTAAATTTTCATGGTTATATTGTAAGAAGTCTCTAGTTCTTTACTGATTTTAAAATTTTCCATTAAATGTGTTGTATACACTTAAGTTTCCTGTAGTGATATAAAAATGAAAAGGACAAGATTACACTATCATATAACTAACATTTCCAAAGAAACTACTGAAGATATGATTAGGGAATTGAACAGTATTCATGATAGGATAATTATTTGAATATTGTCTGGGTGGCAGTTAATTTATCATCCAGTTACTTCTGACTTATGCTTTGACTTAGCAGAGCTCATTAATTTACTGGAGGGAAAAACTGGATCTGTTTTACTGTTGTTATTGTTGTTGTTTACTTGTTTCATGAAGCACAAGCAACATACAATAGTGCATTTTGTCCCTCAATGAGTTTCGTGTTCGTGTATATATAGCTGTAACTATTTTCCTATACATACATACATAGAAACATACATATCAAACAGTAAAATAAAATATTGTAGATAATTGCATATATTACAGATTTCCTAATATCTTGCTTGGCTCCACTCAGATCAGATATTTCTAAAACTAAAAATACCAGAACTAGTGGCCTCAGCATGAAATCTCTGCTCTGTAACCCAATCAAGTTAGTCAAGTGCAGTCAACCACAGCCTTCCTAAATTACCTGGAGAAAACTTGCATACCAAAAATCAGATTTCTGGTCATACCAGGTGCTAACAATCTCAACTACTTTTCAGTCAGAAATACATAAAGAACAACAATGAAAGTATCCAATGTTGTAAAAGTCATTCCTTTTTACAAATATTTAGATTTGTAGTTTTAATCTTTGTACATTTTAACATTTAAAAAAATGATTTGCTTTACCACATTTTAGAAAAAACAAAGTTTCTGTATGTGAATGTTAAAACCTGTGATTTCTCAGATGAGTCCAAGTTTACCAGCAGGACTCACCCAGGAAGACCAGTCGAACATCTACTGTACTTTCCCTCACTGTGGTCAGTGAATCAGCAAGTGTTACCGGAGTTCAGGGTGAAATGCCAGGTGCTATTTCAACAATCCTTCTTTCACAACATCTGGGGTGGGGTCATTCTGTTAGACTCTGATAAGGTTACTGGAACTTAGTTTCTAGGGTGGTCAAGTTAACACCCTCTACCCTCATGCTCTCTGAATGCAGAAGGTAGTCACAGAGACCTGGTTCCCTTTTTCGGGCAAAAGGTTACTCAACCGCAAGCTGCTTATTAAACTCTGTCTGGAAAATATTATTCACTGAAATTGTGTCTCAATAGCATAAAGTTTAATTTTGTAATTAACCAAACCATCTGTCATTGCAAGCCTCTCTTAAGGCCATCCAAATGGACAAACTTTTTACTTGTGGAAGCTTGCATGGAGAGTGGTGTTTTTTTGTTAATGAGTGACTGTGAGAAGGAAATGGTACGAATTTTAAGTTATGACTACAAATAGATTGTCAGCTTTCTTCGCCTTTGATAACTTACCCAACTCAAAACAAACTAATTTCCCAGAGAAAACCCCCTACATGTTTCAGTAAACTGATTATTGCCCTTTCCATAAAACGTTTAGCTCTCTGTTTCATAAAATAAAGTTCATCTGAACATTGGTGCTATTGCAGGGGAGAATTATCCATCTGTGTTTTTACTGTGTGTGAATAATAGCAACGTTTCCTTGAAAATTTAGGGATAATTACTAAAAAAAACCAACAACAATTAGTATTTATTAGTTATGTGATTTATTCTTCATTTGAGATTTCAAGCTTTTCTTTATTAATGCATTGACAATTTGTAGTTAGGTATTTAGAACATGTGCAAATACAGTGACATCAAGGAATCAGATACTTATGAGGGATAAAACACTGTCAGTTGGACATGCTTTGAATCAGGTTTGCAATATATTTGGATTTTTAATGACTATTATGTCATATATTTGAGTCTGGTAAATACCATCCAAACTGCTTTGAACCAAAAACCCACACTGCATCTTAAAGACAATTTTCAATTTTGGTGGCTTTATTTTTGGATGTACATGAATAAAGTATCATAAAAAATAGAATTTAAAAATTAAATTATTCAGCTATATCTTTATAATTCTAATATTATAGTTATATCTACTCCAAAGGATAAAGTCATATAAATGGGAAATCATCCTACTTCAATTTACACAAGTCTTTCCATACCTTATGAGTTAATATCATTAAATGTTGATACTACATAGCTTACAGGAAGGAAGGAAATAAATGAAGGAGGAAGGGAGGGAGAGAGGGGGGAGGAAAGAAGGAAGGAAACATTGTTTTATTGAATAGATGCCAGAAAAGTAACTGTAATCTACATATATTGCCTATTAGGTTGCTCAAAGAGAACTTGGTCCAACTGGTATTAATGTTTTAATTAATATCTAAATACAAGTTTTCACTGTCAAGCAAGAGATTTTATTCCAGATTACCTGTAGCATCAATTTAATATTGTAATATCACCTATATAGATCCTTTACTCCAGTGATGCAAATAGGCAGAAAATGCAGTTCTAAGCCCTCAAAAAGTTAGTTTATATGGATTAGCTATTTTCTGATGAGATCAGTCAAGCTCTGCCACCTGCATTCCAAATGATTGGTCCCGAGAGAGTAGTGATGTCATTATGCCATCACCATCACATCTCAGTGTTGTTATATTGAGTCAGCCAAATGTGGCCCATATTGGTCTGGTTTCTATTCTTCTGGCTTAAATCCATACTGCTTGGAAATAGTATTCTTTTTGAAATGATTGATGCCCTTAGTTATAATTTTCTTAATTACCAGTTACTCACTGGGAATGCTACCTAGATATTAATGAAAAATTATGTGATTTGATCTCAAATAGAACATTATAAGGTTTATCCTTTTACAGCTAATATTGCACTTATAACTTCTTCAGTACGTAATCTACATGTGAACTTTATTTGTATAGTCAATGTGTTGCCAGATAATAATTGCCAGTAAAGGCAGAGGGAGAAGACACCAATCATTTCTAAATTTCAAATTATTTTGAATAATAGAAGAAAAAGAAAACCCAATGTTTAATTCCAGATTCTGGAGATATGTACAATGAATATTCCACAAACCTCACTGAAGAAAATTGGAAGAAAGAGACCACCAAAATTAAAACAATTATTGGCTGTGTTATAATATAATTATATACTATTTTAATTTTTATTAGAGTTTAACTGTTGAAGAAAATACTAAATGCATTTTTTGACCTGTTTCACATTTTTAAAAAATTTTGGTAAAATGTATTTACCTAAAGTGCATCTATAATGGTACATCTTATATTTGAAACTTAGCAAATAAATTAGTGAATAAAGATCTTATGACCTTGAGCTAGGCTGCCAAACTCTTTATCTTTGAGGATTACTAGAGGATTTCCTTAAAAAAACAATGACAGCACAACAGGAGATAATCCCATACAGTGCTAGAATTAAAACACATAGTGCACATTAAAATTAAATGAAGTTACTCAGTATATTAAAAGTACATATTTAAAACTTCTATAACAAATAATTAAAACTAAAGGAGCAACCCAAAACTGATGAAGAAATTTCTTCTATCATTGTAGGCTATTTTGAAAAGAGAAAAATCTCCAAATCTCTTGCTCCTGTCAGAACTAATCCTTAGTAAAAAATAAGATGAACAGGTAGCCATCCCTTACGACTTCAGGTCATTGTCCTCAAATAGAGGATCTTCTTAAAAGAAAAAAAAAAGGTATTTCCACATCTTTTAAATGCTTCTTATTTTGTTACTACATAACATTGTCAGATTGTTCAGAGTAAGCAATTTTCCCTTTTATCTTTTTAGTTATATTTTAAAATCTTATCAATTCACATGTATGAGAAAGAATAAAAGGATTTTTTCCATTTGCACTGGAGTTAATAAAATATTGAAAGAAAGCAAAGATAAAGAATTACATAGTGAAAAATAAATTACTGTTCTAAAATATATCTTTTGATTATTGAGCTATAAATGCCATAATCATCAGTAGCTCTTATATTTGTAAAATTTGTTCAGGCTGGGCCGATTTTATGCTACTGTGTCATCCAGTTTGAAAATTTACCAGTATCAAATCATTAAAGTTTAATCTCCTTGATCTACCTCCACATATACTCATATATTTCAAATTATTATGATCAGAACAAAAATAAATATTATACAATTTTGGGTACATTCAAGATTCAAATACCACAAATAACTTATGTTTAAAATAGCATAGTATTTTCTTTAGTGTTTTTTAATTCAACTGATTCCTAGAATTACTATATTCTATTAAAAATGGATAGAATGTGACTCAAATTATGTTTTTTAAACATAGCATTTTTACATTATTCAAACCAATTATGAGTGATTTCCCTTAAAAACCTTACCAATGAATTTATTGAATGCACTAAGAAGAAGAGATATTTTCTTATTCATCATCTATGATATAGGTATCAGTACAATTTATCAACTAGCAAAAGTTAATGTCATAGGATTTTAACATCCTATTTTTGCTATTAGTTAATTTTAGAAGGAACACAAGAAATTTTCTAATAATCATTATTTAAATTTTTATAAATATATCTTTAATAAGATATAAAATATCAGCTTTGTAGTTACAGAAAATAAAGCACAGTGGAAATAACTTAATAATTTAATATTGATTCAGAAAAGGAAACATATAAATATTTCATATTCGGTGATAATAAACTCTTGTTTTAGAATTAAGAAAATTTGCCATAATTAAGATAATTTGGAGAATTAAAATAGTTAATTTCTGTTTTTTGTAGGTAATTTCTTGACCATCATATTTAATTGCTTTGAATGTGTTTTTTAAAATATGCTTTCAGAGCTTTGAAAAGCTATCATTTTGTACAGAATACTCTTGCTTTCAGAAGGCTTCCTTCCAGGAAGGGAGTCTAATAGAAAATTAAAGGGAGAAACAGGCTATTTTATGGAGACCAGTTACGAGAATCTCTTCACAAAAGGGTCATTCTGATGACTTTAAATGATGTGCTTAAATAAGAAATATTATTGAATACTGCTAAATTTACTCTTTCCTTTCTATGTTTTGGTGTCACATAAACCAAACCATGAAACTTTACATATTAGTTCGAAAAGTCAATGTAGTATCAAAAATATGTGGAGTAGGCCTCATTCTCTCAGGTTAATAGATTGTGTTTTTGTTTTATGATATCATGAAGCAAGACTGTATAATATCAAGCTGTTTATCTACTTTATGAACCTGGGTCAATTTGCATTGGTAATGTTTTAATATAAACTCCATCTCAAAACAGTATTGTATATGTCCCCCAGAGAGATTACTATATTGATGCATTATGTATCAGACATTGAAGACTTTATGTATCAACACCTGTCAGTACAAGAAGCAATACCTGTCACTGTAGTTACACAAGCCTATACACATAGCGGGGGTCAGCTAAAATCAGTCTCAGTTTTCTCATCAATAGAATGGGACATGCTTAATTCCATTAGGACCTGTGAGTGGGAAAATAGATTATTAATGTAGCTTTATGTAGTGTTCCCATATAATAGGCACAAACAGAAACAGAACAAGCAAATATATGTTAATTCTATTATTTATCTCATTTCTGTTACACCAGTGACTCATAAGCAAAGTAGTTGAGAATAGAGTTCTAATTTGACTGCATAAATCAAGGTGGGTATGCACCCAGGTGGTAAGTTCTAACGACTCCACCCAATTTGCAAATATGGCTAAGAAACTTAGTTCTTTTCTCCAACTAGTACTGTGCTGTTCTCTCCATCCTCCCCGCAAACCATCTTTTCCAAATTAACACCTATCTCAATCCCAAACATTCTGGTTCCTCTTGATAGCTTATAAACCCTGTATCAAACACCTGTGTGTGCAATTTATTCCAACAGAAAATACGACTTCTCTTCAGAAGCAAATAAAGCATATGGCAATTGATTTTCTAAGCACACTCTCAAATATTTTAAGCAACTTCTTGATTTTCATAATTCCGGCTTCTCAAGTGCTTCCTTTTTTTACCTCAATTTCAAAATTACTAGGTATCATATGATTATTGTAAAGCTGTGCATTTTGCAAATCAACCTCAATTATTATTAGCCTTTGCTTTTTCAGCAGGAGAAATAAATTCCCCACAGTGGCCATTCATTTGCCTCTCAGCATGAGCATGTCCCTAAAGAAACTTGAATCTGAATCTACTTCCTCTTTTCTGGTTGGAAAACAAATGTTCAATCTGGGGCGAACATGTACATGAGTTTTATGTACACATATAGGTAATAGCATGTCCCCAGCAACACCTTACCCATTAAAGCAATTTTAAATCCCCAGAAATGGGAGTTGTTTCACAAGAAAGCAAATCACTGGAGATTATAGGTAAGGAATTTGCCGGATTTAGGAAATGCAAGTACTCCCAGTAGCTTGCTGCACTCTGCCCTCGTTCTTTCCTTCAAGCTAGAAAGACTTGGAGGAATGCTGCCAACACATTAGCATTTCCAGAATTGAACATATTTTCTTGGAAGTAGTCTCTTCCCGAGATCGTACTGTTGGAATGCTAACAAAAAATATTGAGCCCAACTTTACTGGCTTTCTGCAGGGTCAGGGGGAATAGGGTAGTTTCATAGATCTGCTTTAGATTCACCTGTTGCAAAAATCGGGAAGGTTAAACATCTGTAGTTTACAGTTCTTTCCCCTCGCCTAGACTTTCTCCTGCCAAGGTATCTCTGTGCAGGGACTGGGGAAAGCAGGTTAACAGTTCTGGCACCCCTCATATCACAGTATTTCATGGGTAATAGTCTCAAGACAAGACTACGGTGGTCATGCCTCTTAAGAATAAAAAAGACAAAGAGGAAAGCATAGGAACATCATATTTAATTGAAAGTATAGTGGCCAGTTATGTAAGCAATAGAACAACAACAAAATAAATACGTTTCTACCCCATGATAGATAATAATAAATCTTTAAATGAGATAGCTTATGAAGGTCATTTGTTTTTGTTTCCATCAACAATTCCCACTCCCTCTAATCCCTCATAAAGACATTATAACTTTTAGCAAGGCAAACCTTAAATAAGCCATTCTACAGACATGATCAGTCTGAGTTTGAAAGCCTCTAGAGGAGCATGATTACACAGTAGGCTGTTTGCACAGATTGCAATAGTTTACATCAGTAAATTCTTACTTTCATTTTAGATGAAATATGGTATAAGTGTATTTCATATTTACAATAAGGAATACAATGTAAATAGCATCTTTTCGAGTTGTATAGTATGGTGGTACCAAAACTTTTATTTATCATTCATCATTTATCATTTTTACTGCTCACCTCGGAAAACACTAATTTAACTATATAATCACCCAGACAGAATTTTGGATGTGGAATGCATTCCATTTCAAAATATCCCTCAATAAGAGAAAATTAAAGGATCTCAAACAAATGAGCAATATCAGACTCTAATACACTTGTTAATAATGTTATTTCCACCGTATCGATGCTTAGAACGAGCATCTTGACACCTCATGTGTATTTTGTGATCTTCTAGAATCATTCAGGATGAATCTGTTCAACAAGTCTATTTATACCACCTAATCTACTAAAATCTTATCTAAATAAAGTGCAAAATATACCGCTCCTCCAAATGTGTTAGCCCAGAGTTTTTTGTGTCACTTTTAATTTTTTATTCTGTTTCTCTGCCCTACTGCATTTATAACTGAGCATTGTTGAATATACTATTGTTCTTACTTGCAACTGTCTGTGCATCAGTTACAATAGTTTAAATCGATCAGCAGACATTTACATCCCTTGTGAAACTATGGCATAAGATGATGTAGCACATCATTCAAAGAGCGTTCCCTTTGTTTTGTGATATCACCATGACATGATATAAAATACCATGGGACAAACTGTATTGCCTAGGTGACACTACACTTTGGTCAAAATCCTGAAACTTTTATTGTCAGTTGGCTAATTGTCGTATAACCACAGAGATTCTCAAGTACAGGATGGTGAAATTAACAATTTACATGGGAGCTGACACTTTTATGTATCTGCTTATACACATCCCCAAAACTAGTTTTACAGCTTACTTTCCTTCTAGGTACTGCTTATTTCCCAAACCTTATCTTGGTTACTCTAGTCAGTGGAGTAACTGGAAGTGACACATTAACATCACTCAAGCAATTTTCTCCTGGGAATTATCTACAGTAAAGCAAGATATAAACATAACAAAATACCTTATGAGCTAAAGCTATTATTGTTTTATTAAAAAGGGGTCTCTACAAGAACACACAGATTCATGTCTGCTCAGATTATGAGTTTGCTAAAATTGAGGACATTCTGTATCCCAGTATTTCAAATATATTTTTATTTTCTATTTTAAAGATTTTATTTATTTATTTTTAGTGAAAGGGGGAGGGAGAAAGAGATGGAGGGAAACACTGATGTGTGAGAGACAAATCCCACGACTGCTTCTCGCACATCCCCAACTGGGGACCTGGTCTGCAACCCAGAAATGTACCCTGACTGGAAATCGAACCCATGACCTTTTGGTTCACAGGCCGGCACTCAATCCACTGAATCACACCAGCCAGAGTTCAAATATATTTTCAAATTTCTCCATTGAATATTAAATAAAATTTTCAGCAAGAGAAAGAAATACAAACAAAGAATTTGACTCAGGATGGCCAAAAACATAAAATGAACCAAGACGACAAAAACAAAAATATTGGAAATCTCAAGAAAAATGGTTACCCATAGAAGATCATGCTGTAATCCTACAGGTCATATTTATAGATTCCTTTCTTCCTTCCTTCCTTCCTTCCTTCCTTCCTTCCTTCCTTCCTTCCTTCCTTCCTTCCTTCCTTTCTTTTCTTTCTTTTGCTATAAAAGAAAGGGCCCTCATTCTGACAGGTGTGACATGATAGCTCATTGTGGTTTTAATCTGCATTTCTCTGATGATTAGTGACACTGAGCATCTTTTCATATGTCTATTGGCCATCTGTATGTCCGCTTTGGAGAAATGTCTATTCAGTTCCTCTGCCCATTTCTTTTCTTTTTTGGTATGTTTTATTGATTATTACAGTTATCCCATTTTTTTCTCCTGTTTATCCCCTCCACCCTGCACCCCCATCCCATCACCCCCACACCTGCTTAGTTCACGTCTATTACATGTTGTCCCATTTTTTTCTCCCATTTATCACCCCCACACCTGCTTAGTTCATGCCTATGGGTTGTACATTACTTCTTTGGCTTCTCAATTTCTTATATTATTCTTAACCTCCCTCTGTCTATTTGTTTTGTTTTGTTTTTTACATGCCATTTTCTTAAGAAAAGTTGTTGTTTTTTTCTCACTGGTTGTAAAACTACTGATCCACTTACTATGTCATTTAAATACATGATAGTACCTTTAAAGAAAACGTTTCTGTTCCAAGATTTTTATTATAATTAATGTAGTGCCTTTAGAATCCAATGGAATAATGGGAAGTTCGAAAGATAATGTCTTCCTTGCATATTGACTGTGGAGACTGTGGCCAATTACAGTTATTACTTTTTAAAATTGGCTCTTAATTGCATGGTGTTTTTCTTTTGCCCAATAAGACATAGCAGTATATTCACTGAAAAGTATTTTAGAGCTAGTTGAGATCCAAGATGGCAGCAAAGTGGGTGGATGTTACATTGGCTCCCTCCCAGGACCAAATTGAAATTACAACTAAAATATAGAGCAATCAACCTGAATAACTGTAGACAAGCTAAATACAAATCTTATAACCAATGATTTACAGGAAAAGCCAAACTGAAACTGGTAGGAAGTATAAAGATGCAAAAGGGGTAGCCCTGATTCTATGGGCAGTGTCTTGAGATTCCAGAGGGATATCTAAGTTGCAAAGGTTTCTGCTGAAGAGGGTGGGCTCTCACCCCATGCCACCATCCCCAGTCTAGAGCACCAGAGCTGGGAAGAGGTGCCCACATAACACCTGGCTGTGAAAATCAGTTAGGATCTTGCCCGACAGGGAAAGATAGGAGCCTGCTAGAGACACAGACGCCCCTTTAAAGGGCCAGTACACAAAATGTCATTCACAACCACTCACACTGGGCTTCAGCAAAGGGAGGGTAGAGTGGGCTAGAGTCGTGTGAAGGGAATTGTGATTTGTGGTTCTGGGTAGAGAACAAAAGGGACAGCCACAAGGACCCTTGTGCTGACCCCCCACCCATACCGCAGAAGCCATCTTTCTTGGCCAGAGCACTCCCTCTTCATGGCATCAGCATGTGGGAATGCAATAGCTCCATCCTTTGAACTCCCTGTTTCACTAGCCTGTGGAGCTCATACCTGGATGAAGTGGGTCTTGGTGTAGGGGTTTAGGCAGACTCGGGGGTGTCAGTGACTGAGTGGCATTGCTTTGGAGTGGAGGCCATTCCTCCCACTTTCCATGAACCTGACTGGTAGTCTCACTCTCGTGGGAGATTGTCTAGCTCAACTCTCTGGGCTCCAAGCAGTCCCACCCTCTTCAATCTTATAGGCCCCATCCTACCAACATCTGGACAAATTTGGGGCAGACTGAATGGTGTGACACTGGGGCCGGGGTCACTCTCCCACCTTCCCCCAAACTTGACCAGCACCTCCACCTCATGGGAGAGCCACTAACCCAACCTCCCAACACCCAGGGCTCTGCTCTGCTGAATTCAGGGTCAACAGAATCTTGGACAGGCTGAGCTGTGTGGCTCTAGGACAGGGACCATATTTCCCTCGCACAATCTACCAGGGCAGAGACATCTATTCATGTGACCAAATCTTGCTCATTTTGGGCTTGATAAATTATGATGGCCTAACCCTGATGACACTCTGAGACCTGCACCCCACCACGAAGGTCTGCAGGCAACCTGGCTGGAGCAGCTAGACTTGATATTCCCTGGGATACTTGCTGCGTAGCCCTAGACCCAGTACTGACACTGAATTTGACCCTGTATCAATCTGGCGAACACCACCTGCCCCTACCTGGTGACTAATTGAGACCCTACTTCCTGAAACTTGAGTATTGCCAGAGGCTCATGAAGTGACTGAGCCTAAAAGGTAACCAGAAGGCCGAGGCAGGAGGAGGCAGATCTCAGGGCACCTTGGGGCATTTGCCGAACTGCTCCTGGGCCCGATGCTGGTAAAAACTGACTGTAGTGTGCAGCTCGGTCCGTTCTGCACATAGCCAGAGCCAGCCGAGGTAGCCACAAACTGTGGATCACTTTGGAGCTCCAAACAGGTTGCCCAGGGCCAGTCAAAGGAAGCGTCTGAGTGCTTCTCAAGAGGCCCCAGAGCAAACACACACACACAGTGGCCAGCCTCAGACAACACTCGATCGGAATTTAATAAGCTTCAAAAGTAGCATATTTAAAAGGAGATCTTAGCAGGTACAAGCCACCGCTGAGGTAAATTCTGCTTCCTGTGGTCAGCACCTGCAGAGCAGCTCATAATCTATGGATGTGGTCGACCCTCGTGGTCAGGCAGCCTGAGGGTCTAAACTACTCATGAACAGGCCAATAACAATCAAGACTCAATTACAACAGGGGGGGGCCCACATAACCCACAAAAGGGGCATTCCTGAAGCACCCAGATCCAGGATCAAGGAGACTGTACCACTGTGTCCCAAAGGACACCTACTACATAAGGTCACCCTACCAAGACTGGGACAGAACAGATCTACCTAGGACATAGAAACCCCAAAGAGTCATCCAAAGGTGGAGATAAAGAAACATGACCCAAATGAAAGACCAGGAGAAATCTCTTCAAAAGGACTAAATTTAATGGAGGTAAGTAATTTACCAGATAAAGAGTTGAAAAAACCCGTTATAAGGATGGTCAAGGTACTTAGAACTTCAACAAAGAAACAGTAAGCATAAAAAAGACCTAGAAACCATCAAGAAGAATGAGTCAGAAGTGAAGAATACACTATCTGAAATGAAGAATACACTAGAAGAAATAAACACGTATGTTGGATGAAGTAGAGGATCAAGTCAACAGTATGAAAGACAAGATAGCCAATGATACCCCATCAGAGCAGTTAAAAGAAATAAAAGAATAAAAAATTAATAAGGATAGCTTAAGGAACTTTTAGAATAATAAAAAATTTAACAACACCCACACAGTAGGTTGCCAGGACAAGAAGGAAAACAAGGCATCAAACATCTATTTGAAGAAACAATGACTGAAAACTTCCTTAACCTGGTGAAAGAAAAAGAGACAAAAGGTCAGAAAGTACAGAGTGCCGCAAATGAGATGAACCCAAAGACGCCCACACCAAGGCACACCATAGCTAAAATGGTTGTACAGGAGCGTTTTAATTTGATGTAGTCCCATTTGTTTTCTGATTTGTTTCCAGTGCCTTAGGAGCCATATTGGGAAAAATGCTGCTACACTGGATATCTGAGATTTTACTACCTATGTTTTTTTTCTAGGATTGTTATAATTTCACAACTTAGATTTAAGTGTTTTACCCATTTTGAGTTTATTTTTGTGTATGGTATAAGTTGGTTGTCTAGTGTCATTTTTTTGCATATACCAGTCCAGTTTTCCCAGCACCATTTATTGAAGGCTATCTTTGCTTTATTATAGGCTCTTGTCACCTTTGTCAAATATCAATTGTTCATACAGGTGCGGATTTATTCCAGGGTTCTCTGTTCTGTTCCGTTGATCTATATGTTTGTTATTTTGCGAGTACCAGGTTGTTTTTATTACAGTGGTCTTAGAGTATAGTTTGATATTAAGAGTTGTGATACTTTTAGCTTTGCTCTTCTTTCACAAGATTGCTGAGGCTATTTGGGGTCTTTTTTAGTTCCATATAAATGTTTGAAATATTTTTTCTAGTTCTTGAAGGATGCCATTGGTATTTTAATAGGATTTGCCTTGAAAGTAGAGATTGCTTTCAGTAAAATGGACCTTTTAATGATGTTAATTCATTTGGTCCATGAATATACTATATGCTTTCACTTACTTGTATCTTCCTTAATTTATTTCTTCAGTGGTCTATAGTTCTCTGAGTGCAGGTCTTTTACCTCCTTGGTTAAATTCAGCAAGTAGAAAAAGGAACTCATTGCATGGGAGAACACTTTCGACAATGATAAATTTGACAAGGGTTTAATCTCCAAAATATACAAAGAATAATGTAACTCAATGCTAGGAAGACAACCCAATGAAGAAATGGTCAAAAGACCTAAATAGACACTTCTCCAAAAAGGACATACAGAGGGCCCATAAATATATGAAAAAATGCTCAGCATCACTAATCATCAGAGAAATGCAAATTAAAACCTCAATGAGATATCACCTTATGCCTGTCAGAATGGCTACCATCAATAAATCAACAAATGACAGGATTTGGTGAGGACATGGAGAAAAGGAAACCCTAATGCACATTTAGTGCGAATGCAGTCTGGTGCAGCCACTGTAGAAAACAACTTGAAGCATCCTTAAAAAATTAAAACTGGAATTCCCTTTGGACCCAACAATTCCACTTGTGAGAATATACCCCAAGGATCCCAAAACACCAATACAATATATATCCCTCTGTGTTTATCACAGTACTATTTACAATAGCCAAGCTTTTGAGACAGTCTAAGCGCCCATCAGTAGAAGAGTGGATAAAAAAGCTGTGGTACATTACATAGTGGAATACTACACAGCAGTAAAAAAGAAGAAACTCTTACACTTTGCAACAACATGGATGGACCTGGAGATAATTATGCTAAGTATATCAGGCCAGCAAGTGAAAGAAAAATATCACATGATCTCATTCATATGGGGAATCTAGTGATCATAATAAACTAATGGGAAAAAAAGTAACAGAAGCTTAGACACATAAAATAGACTGACAACTGCTGGGAAGGAGAGGGAAGGGACAGAATGAAAGATGTGGAAGGGATTAACCAAAGAATGTTTGTGCTCAACTCATGGTCATGGACAATAATGTGGGGGGATCAACTCAGAGAGGGGAGGGGGTAGGCTAAGTGGAGTTGGGGAAAGGGAGAAAAAATGGAAACAACTGTAATGGTATAAATAATAAAAATTGAAAAAATAAATAAATAATCAAAATGGCAAACCCATGGGAAAAAGAGAGAATCAAACGCAAGCAAGAGAAAAACAATTAATTACCTGAAAGGAGTTCCCATAAGACTCCTAGCTGATTTCTCAACAACAACAACAAAATATTTTAGGCCAGAAGGAATGGGCATGAAATATTCAAAGTAATAAAGAACAAGGACCTATAATCAACACTACTTTACATAGAAAGGTTATCATTTAAAATTGAAGGAGAAATAAAGAGCTTCCCAGACAAGAAATAGCTAAAGGAGTTTGTTACCACCAGACCAGTATTACAAGAAATGTTAAAGGGTTTTCTTTAGGAAGAAAAAATAAAGGAACATAGTTAAAAGAAAAAAATGGCCATAAATATGTACCTATAAACAATCACTTTAAATGCTCCAATCGAAAGACAGGGTATCTGAATGTGTGTGTGTGTGTGTGTGTGTGTGTGTGTGTGTGTGTGTGTGTATGGGCTGTCTATAAAAGATGCACCTCAAAACAAAAGATAAACAAAGACTAAAAGTAAAGTGAAGGAAAAAGATATTTCGTGCAAATAGAAAAGAAAAAACAAAAAGGCTGAGGAAGCAATACTTAAAAAAAAATAGACTTCAGAACAAAGACCATAACGAGAGACAAAAAGGACATTATTTAATGCTAAAGCGATCAATCCAACAAGAAGAAACATCCTTGTAAACATGTATGTGCCCAGCATAGGAGCACCTAAATAAATGAAATAAATATTGATGGACATAAAGAGAAAGATTGGCAACAATATAGTCATAGTAGCAGATATTAAAACCCCATTAACATCAATGAATAGATATTCCAGAAAGAAAACCAATGAGGAAACAGTGACTTTAAAAGAAATATTAGATTGGATAGATTTAATTGATATCTTTGAGCATTTTACCCCAAATCGACAGAATATACATTCTTTTCCAGTGCACATGAAACACTTTTTTTAAAGATAGACCACATGTTAGGACACAAAACAAGTGTCAATAAATTTAAGAAGACAGAAATCATATATCAAGCATCTTCTTTGACCACGATGCTATGAAACTAGAAATTGATCACAAGAAAAAAAAAACCTGAAAAATACACAAAGAAATGAAGGCCAATTAACATGATACTAAATAAAGAATAGTTTAACAATGAGATCAAAGAAGTAATCAAGGGATACCTTGAAACAAATAACAATGAACACACAAGAAACTAAAAAGTATAGGACACAGCAAAAGCAGCCTTAAAAGGACAATTCATAGCATTATAGGCATACATGAAGAAACAAGAAAAATCTCAAATAAATTATCTAATTTACACTTAAAACACTTGAAAATGAACAACAAACAAAGCCTAGAGTAGAAGGAAGTAAACAGCCCAAAAGTGAGTAGGAGTGTCATCAGGGTTAGGCCATCATAATTTATGAAGCCCAAACTGAGCAAGATTTGGCCACATGAATAGAGGTCTCTGCCCTGGTAGATTGTGCAAGGGAAATATGGCCCCTGTCCTAGAGCCACACAGCTCAGCCTGTCCAAGATTCTGTTGACTCTGAATTCAACAGAGCAGAACCTTGGGTGTTGGGATTGGATCAAAAATGAATGAAATAGAGCCTCAAAAACAATACAAAAGATCAATGAAACCAACAGTGGGTATTTTGAAAAGATAAACTGACTGATGTTCCTTCATCAAAAAACACAAAGAGAGAGAGAGAGAGAGAGAGGAAGAGGACCTCCAAAATAAAATCAGATATGAAAGAGGAGAATAACAGCACACTTTACAGAAATACAAAGGATTATAAGAAAATATTACAAACATCTATATGCCAAAATATTGGACAATCTGGATAAAGTGGATAAATTCCTAGAAAAATACAATCTTCTAAAACCGAATCAGGTAGAATAAAAAAATCTGTATAGATTGATTAAAACTGATGAAATTGAGGCAGCAGTCAAAAAACTCCCTACAAAAGTCCTGGACTGGATGGCTTCAGAGGTGAATTTTACCAAGCATTCAAAGAAGACCTAACACCTATCCTTCCAATCTATCCGAAAAAATTCAAACAGAGGGAAGACTCCCAAACTCTTTTTTCGAGGTCAGGATTATTATCCTAATTCCAAAACCATATAAAGACACAACAAAGAAAGAAAATTACAGGCTAATATCTCAGATAAATATAGATGCTAAAATCTTCAACAAAATATTAGCAAACTGGATCTGGGAATACATTTAAAAAATCATGCACCATTATCAAGCAGGCTTTATTGTGAGAACGTAAAGTTGGCACAGTATCCACAAATCAATAAACATGATATGCCATATTAAAAAATGAATGATAAACATCACATGATCATATTAATCAATGCAGAAAAGCATTTCATAAAATCTAGCATCCATTTATGATAAAAAAAATTCAGCAAAGTGGGAACTGAGGATACATACCTCAACATAACAAAAGGTCATATATGACAAACATACAGCCAACATCATACTCAATGGGCAAAAACCAAAAGTGTTGTCCTTAAGAAATGGAACAAGACAGGGATGTCTACTTTCATGATTTTTATTCAACATTACACTGACAATTCTAGCCACAGCAATCATATAAGTAGAAGAAGTAAAGGCATCCAAATTAGAAAGGAAGAAATAAAACTGTCATTATTTGCAGATGACATGATAGTATACACAGAGTAATCTAAATTTCTACCAAAGAACTACTAGAACTGAACAATGAATTCATTAACATAACAGGATACAAAATAAATATTCAGAAATCAGTTATATTTCTATACACCAACAATGAACTATCAGAAAAGGAAGCTAAGAAAACAAAGCCATTTATGCTATCATCAAAAAATAAAATACCTAAGAATAAATATAACCAAAGTTGTAAAAGTTCTGTATTTACAAAATTATAAGACACTGAAGAAAATAATTGAATAAGATACAAATAATTGGAAGCACATACTGTGTTCATGGATAAGAAGAATTAACATCATTAAAATGTCCATACTACCTAAAGCAATCTATAGATTCCATGCAATTCCTACAAAGTTACCTATGGTGTATTTCACAGAAATAAAATAAATATTTAAAAAATTTATATAGAACCACAAAAGACCCCAAATGACCACACCACTCGAGAAAGAAGAACAAAGTGGAGGAATCATGCTACCCGATATCAAACTCTACTATAGGCCATGGTAATCAAAACAGCATGGAGCTGGCATAAAAGCAGGCACACGGATAGGTGGAATGGAATAGAGAGTCCAGAAATAAACTCACAACTTTATGGTCAGTTAATATTTGAAAAAGGAGGAGAAAAACATACAGTAGGGTAAAGATAGTCAATTCAATAAATAATGTTGGGAAAATATGACAGATACACGTAAATTAAAAAAAAAAAAGAAACTAGATCACCTTCTGAAACCATAAACAAGAATGAGCTCAAAATAGATAAAAAACTTAAATGTAAGACTTGAAACCATAAAACCCCTAAAAAAATAGGTAGGAAAATCTGAAACACTTTTGTATGATGTGTCTCCTCAGGCAAGGGCAACAAAAGGAACAAATGGGACTACAACAGACTAAAAAGCTTTTGCACAGCAGAGAAAATCATCAACAAAATGAAAAGTCAACCCACTGAATGGGAGAACATATTAATCAATGATACATACATCAGATAAAAGGTTAATATCAAAGTTTATAAAGAACTTATACAACTTGACACCCCCAAAAAATCCAATTAAAAACTGGGCAAAGGACCTGAATAGGCACTTCTCCAAAAAGGACATACAGATGACAATTGACATGTGAAAAGATGTTCAAAGTTACTAATCATCGAAGAAATAAAAATTAACCCCTGGCTGGTGTGGCTCAGCTCATTGAGTGCCCGCCTGTGAACCAAAGGGTTGCAGGGTCGATTCCCAGTCTGGGGCACATGCCTGGGTTGCAGGCCAGGTCTCCAGTAGGGGGAGCGCAAGATGCAACCACACATTGATGCTTCTCTCTCTCTCTTTCTCCTTTCTCTTCCCCTCTCTAAAAGAAAATGAATAAAACCTTTTTTTTAGAAAAAGGGTTATTAAAAAAAAAGAACCACAATGAGATATCACTGCACACTTGTCAGAATGGCTATCATCAGTAAATCAATAAACAACAAGCTTTCCCAAGGATGTAAAGAAAAGGGAACCTTTGTGTAGTTGGTGGGAATGTGAATTGGTGCAGCCACTGTGGAAAGCAGTATGGAGTTATGTCAAAGAATTAAAAATGGAACTGCCTTATGACCCTGTGATTCCATTTCTGGGAATATATCTGAAGAAACCAGAAATACTAAATTGAAAGAATATTTGCACCCCTATGTTCATTGCAGCATTATTTGCAATACCCAAGATGTACAAGCAACTCAAGTGCCCATCAGGCGATGAGTGGATAAAATAAAAAAGCAGTGGTGCATCTGCACAGTGGAATACTATTTGGCCAGTAAAAAGAAGGAAACCTTACCTTTCGTGACAACAGGAATGGACCTGGAGAGCATTATGCTAAGTGAAATAAGCCAGTGATAGAAAGATAAATATCATATAATTTCGCTTATATGTGAAATCTACTAAACAGTGTAAACTAACAAAGAAAATAGAAACCGAATCATAAGTACAAGAGAACAGACTGACAGCTGTCCGGAAAAAAGGGGCTGAGGTGCTAAATGAAATAGGTGAAGAGATTTAGCAAAATGAAATCTCATAGACACAGATAAAGTATGGTCATTACTAGAGGGAAAGGGGAGTGGGAGGAAGTAAGAGAGGGTAAAGGGAGGACAAATGGTGATGGAAGGAGACTTGACTTGGGGTGGTGAACACATATACAATATACAGATGATGTATTATAGAATTGTACATCTAAAATCTATATAATATTATTAAGTAATTTTACCCCAATGAATTAAATAAAATTTAAAAAAGAAAAAAGAATTTTAGAAACATTTATTATTTACTGTATCGTAGGCATATTTATGTACATTGCTTCAATTGTCCTTCATAATACAACAAAGAGGTCAAAATAATTACCCATGAATTTTTATTTTCAGAGACTAAACATTCAAAGTCACACACAGTTATAAAATTACACAACCAAAATTTAAAATTAATTGGCTCAGATGGTCAGGCCAGCATTCTCCCCATTAATTTAAAACAAACAAACAAACAAGCAAACAGCTTAATGAAATTCACTGAAATTATCTTAGGACACAGCACTCCATGGCTCCTAAAGGTTTAAGGCTTAAAAATCATTATTTTTAAAAATGGCATCTCACCATCTGTTATGGACTGAATGCTAACTGCACCCACCCCCGATTCATATGTTAAAGTTCTAACCACCAATGTGCTGGCATTTGGATATGAGGTCTTCGGGAGGTTATTAGGATTAGGTGAAGTCATCATAGTGGGACCCTCATAGTGGAATTAGTGCCTTTATAAACAGAGATACCAGAGAACTGGTTTTCTGTCCCCGCATAGTCATAAGAAGAGGTCATGTGAGATGCTGGCTGCCTAAGAACCAGAAGAGGGGGCCTCGGAGTGAAGCCTGCGTTGCCAGCACCTTGACCTCATATGTACCAGCTTCCAATAAATTTCTGTTTTTTAAACCACCAAATCTATGGTATTTTGTTATCCCAGCCTCAAGTTGACTAGCATACCATCTTATCAGAACCTAACTGACTACAATTTAATTTTAAGAATTAATACGAAGAAAAAAAGGCTGGTGGAGAAAAAAAACCCATTTCCTCCTTCCTTGAAAGAGATCCATTCAATGAATTAACAGGCACTATTACTTGCTCTGTTTACCAATTACTCTTCTCCTAACCATTATCTTAAGTTTATTGCTTATTTTCAAGTGTAAATAATATTCAGTCAATGATATTCTTATACTTCTTTGCCTTATTCTAGATTTGTAACCTAATATCAAATTCATTTGTCAAAATAATTTCTGAGGTTTTTGGTTGAGTATCTTCTCTTCTCAGAATTTCTCTCTAGTTATAATTTATTTGAGAAAAGAATAATCCATCAACAAATGACACTGATGAAAAATTTAGCAAAAGCCTAAGCTCTCTTCAGACTATGAGAGATAATTTGCATGTAAAAATTTTAGTCATATGATTTTAAATTTCCAAATAAAAAATAGACTTTAGGATTTAGGCTAGTTTATGGTAATTAAGTGACAAGTATTCATTGTTTAAGATAGACTTAGCTCTTCATGATCAAGAAGTTGAAATAGGTAGTAAGCATTTGAAATGCAGCAAATAGTCTATAATTAACCAATATTCATTTGCCTTTAAATTGTTATTTACATTGCAACTCGATATAATTATCTGAAGGCAACCATCAATAAAGTCAATATTATATGTTTTTAGAAACAAATTTTTAGTTAAAAGGAAAACAGGAATGAGCTGGAAACTAAATTCTGAAATAGTAGCAAGTTAAATGAAGGGGCGTTGTCATACTTTGATAATGGCACTGTTCTCATCAGAACAAGCATCAAGCCTGTGAGAAGTCATGCTACCGAAAGGACAGGGAAACTTTGCTGAGACAGGAGGTAAAACTCACAAGTATGATATTGCTCAACTGTTTCTTAAGTCCTAGTTCCACTTCTCTTTCTCCAAGTTATTTAAAGATTTCAAAGTAAAGGAGAGACAATCCACTGATATTTTCAATTTAGCTAACAGCTCATTAGAGTAGACAACTGGTAGCACTTTCAATTAAGTGTGCTGAGCTCCTCAATGCACGTTGAATTTATATTAACAGGGCCTGTTACTGTATGGTGATTACACGAAGCAGTGAGATGGCACGTTCCAGGTTGCCTGAACACAGATGTCTACAGCCAGGGGAAACTAGAAAGGTCTGACCAAATTCCTCCCAATGACACATTCTGCATTCATCTTCTAATTCTTCTAGTCAAAATAATGTTCTCTAATAATAAAAGTAGTTGTTCTTTTTGTAGCTAATATGAAAAGTCAAAAAAGAGGAAAAGTTACATTTATTTTTATATATTAACATTTGTTAAGTTTGAATGCTATTTTCATTATTAAAACTACTGTCCTTTTAATATTACATGATTTCTATATCTAAAAACCTCCTTCCAATGATGAGCTTTTTTCCTTTCAAACAACAATTTCTAGGACAAAAAATAGTACATACTTCTCTAAGTATACCTGTTGTAAGTATTTTCCTTTTCCTATATTTTAATGCTGTGAATTGTTGTCTTATACATACATCTATGTGATCTGTCCAGAAAAAGTCCAGACATTGTTAATATAACCAGAATGGTCTGCATGACATCGATGTAACCTGGCAGCCAAGGACAGTGGACTGGAATGTGCATGTGTGAACAATGATGACTTCACTGTACTTGTAAGTAGGGGTGGTAAACACCTTTGAGTGAGCATGTGTACTGTGTGGCCATCACATGAAAAATGACAAGAAGTAGACAAGGAATCTGCATCAAATTTTGTGTTAAGCTCGAACATTCCTCTGTGGAAACTATTCAGATGATTCAGAAGGCCGCAGCTATGGGCAACTGGTGACTGGCAGGTTCATGATGACAACATGCCCACTCATGCATCACGTCTCATGTGGAGTTGTTTTGCAAAACATGAATCACCCAGGTGACTCAGCCCCTCAATAGCCCAGATGTGGTACCATGTGACTTCTGGCTTTTCCCAAAACTAAAATCACATTTGAAAGGGAAGAGATTTCAGGCTGTTTAAGTTTCAGGAAAGTACAGCAGGGTAGCTGATGGTGACTGGGAGAACTGCATGAGGTCCCAAGGTGCCTACTTTGAAGGAGACTGAGGCATCATTGTCCTATGAACAATGTTTCTTGTATCTTGTATCTTTTCAATAAATGTCTCTAATTTTTCTACTACATGGTTGGATACCATCTGGACAGACCTCATATACATATATATACACACATATATATGCACATGTAAATATACTTGTACATACACACACAGTAATAATGGTCTAATAATATAAAACTTGGATGACTCTTTTTATCATAAATTCAGGGAAAATACATTACTAAACATTACTAAATGTATTAATTTGAATATTCTATTGCCTGAAATATAGAGCAAAACAAAAATTAAATAAATTCTATGTTTTATAATTATTTCAAAGTCAAGTATTCAAAGATTCTGGAAGAGGTGAGGCCTTCATTTTTCAAAGTAAAGGTAACTGCTGAACTGATCTCACCAACTGTAATCATTTCTCACTATTAAACTTTTTTTTTTATCAGAAACATAAGTAATCACAGATAAT
Organism: Mormoops blainvillei; assembly: GCA_004026545.1. NCBI lineage: Eukaryota > Metazoa > Chordata > Mammalia > Chiroptera > Mormoopidae > Mormoops > Mormoops blainvillei. The sequence goes on along the minus strand of PVJD01002361.1, from coordinate 133,089 downwards.
CTTATTGGAAAAATACTGAGTTACTCTGTAAGGACTGTCCAAATTCTATTGGGAGTTTCTTAATATATGTACCCCAAGAAACTCATATGCTACAAACGGGAAGCAGGTATAGGAAAATCTGCCCACTCTCATACCTTAGAGGAACTGTGTGGAACTTTGGTCTATGGAAGTCCATGGGCCTAGGGGCCTTGGGCTACAGGCAGCCTTCTTCTTTACCCTAATCTGTGACACAAATATTTTATTTAACAAACATTTATGTTGCAAAAGGAAAAATGTGTTTTTATTAAAAAATTATTTAGCCCATTTGCTTGTCAACAGAAAGCATATGGTCCAAATGTTTTCCTGAGCAGATTATCTTAGTAGAAGGAAAATATTAAATCCATCACTGTTTGATATAGGCATTATCCTGGGTTAGCAGGAGGATAAAATGAAAATTGAAATAATTGTGCCACTAAAATTTCTAAGCTTACTTTTCTATTAACCTAACCTATTTGACAAACCCCACAGGATCTACCAAATGGTCTTCTGAAAATTTCATTCAGGCATCATCCCATGTGCAGACATCTTGATCCCTGTTACTTCTCAGACGTGCTTATCTATGTCAAGTTCCATCCATCAGGTAAGTGTCCTGTTTGGTGACTAAATAATAATTTGACAAAAGCTAGTGGTTAAGTGGTTTGATGTGTTACTTCATTTAGATGACATTTGCATTTTAACAAGGACAATCAATTTTCTTAGATGGTAAGGACTTCATCTAATGTTTGTTTGCATAACCACTGGACAAAACACCTGGTTTACAGCTGTTGCTTAATTTTGTTTGTTTCTTTCCTTTTTAATGAATTGATGGGACAGTCTAGTAGAAAAAGATAATTGCAACTGAAATTGTAAGTTCCTTAGATTCATAACAACTGGTTGTATATATGTCCCTTCTAAAGAATTGTCAGTGTTGGTTAGAAAAGAACATTTTCAAGGCAGAAGAAAAGGGATTACAGACATGTTTGAGAGGTAAAGACAAATAGTTCTTAAACTATCAATGCCTAGGCTGGACAGTGTGAGGAAAATTATTATTTGACATTTCTCCCTAAGTGAGTCAGATTCAAGAATAAAATATGTGTTAATCTTTCATTAAGAGTGTTTTAAAAGGGTTTGCACTATGTAAATAACCAATAAAAGTAAGATATGCTGACTGATAATGCTAGGAGGAACCTTTCTACTTTTGTTTCTTTGCTATTGTGACACATTTTATTTTGAAATTAAACTTCTCACATTTGGATGGGAACAGGCTATGTTCTTTAAATCCTGGTAAAGAAAACATGCAGGATGGCTTTGGATTAGAGGACATAAGGTATTTCTCTCAGTAGCTAGCCAGCTTTCGCGAGGGGGCGGTATGCTCCCAGTACCCATCTGCATGCCTGTGAACAGACCTTCCACCAGGTGTCTGCCCTAAGCGCACACAAATGTAGAACAAGAAGGTATCTCCAGTGGAGAAGAGGAATGGCCCTATGAAAAATTTTACAGACGTTATGTTCTAACTGGAAATTTTACCAAATTAATTAAGAGAGAAAAAGCAAAAAACAAATGACTCATTATACACAAAACATCTCTCAATTATAGGTAGTCTTTTATATAAAAAGGATTTATTAAGATTGCAACTATGAAATCTCACAGTCACGGTGTTTAGCAGCAAAGGGTACATCAAGAAGTATAAGGGCATAATTTCTGCCTTCATGGCGTGTATAACCTAGTTAGAAATAAATGTGCCTAACACAGAGAGAGAAGGAATGATTCACTTTAGTAAGCATATAAGATTCAAAAGATGGTATATATAATTGCATATAAACTTTTCCCCTTAGTTGATAGGAATCATTAAATGCCCTTGTGAAGGAACGTAAAGAAATAGATGCTTAACAGCAAAATGGACAATTGGGTGATGGTAGATAGCAGAGCACAGTGGTTAAGAATACAGGTCCTGAATTTAGACATTGTGTTCAAGTCCTGACCCCACCACCTAAAAGAACAGGGGACATTGTGGAAAGAGGAAAATGAGCAAGGGGAACCCATGCAGGGCCTGGGAGTGATAAGAAATGAATCTAGAGAGGCAGGTAATGTTTGGGTCATGACCTTAGGTTTGGATGTCATCTAAAACTTTTTTTCAGTAGACAGTGGGGAGAATTTAATGGGAGAAATTGTATTGTGGAGACAGGAGTATGTTAAGTCAAAAGCAGGTGATATCCTTAGACCTGGGCACGAAAAACTGCATGCTTTACATGTCCTCACATATGAGAAACACGAAAGGAATAAGCGTATTAAATTACAGATGAGTGTCTCTGTCACTGAGCAGTGACACAGTTAGATCCATGACCCTGAAGGTCTCCTTTGTGGCTCACACCATTCTGGCTTCAAGGAAATGCTCTTCCACATCTCCTGCCTATGTCCTTGAAATAAAAGACAATTGTATCAGAATGCCATAAAGATGTGAAGGGCTTGCTCCTGTCCACACCAGAGAAGGACGGTGTGTCAGAGTAGAGAGCATGAGTAGTGGGAACACTTAGTAAACTGAAAGACAAATTAATTAACTTGTCAAATTCTTCCTCCCAGAGAGCATGCACGTAATAAATTTTTTCACAAAGTATCATTTCCCAGGAATGTCAAGTGTCCATTTTCATGCTTTTTTTCATGTTGTAATTTGAAGTTGTGCAGCTACTCATGAATTAACGTAGTATTTGTGACAGTTGCTCTTGATGGCTGAGAAATATTTTTCAATGTTAAACAATTCATGGTTAACTTTTTTTTTTTTTAAATGTAACTCCAGATGTCACACAGCGATGCATAACACCACTTCCTTACATCTGGGTAAGGGGAGCAATACCACAAGAACTGTGGTAGTTTTGTTCATATAGCAGTGTTTAGCAAGATTTGATAAAGCTTTCAAAATTTAAAATTAAATTATTTACTTATTTAAATAATTTAATTTGTATTAAGTAATTATCATTTATGTTTGACTTAATTTCCAAAGATGGTTTTGACCATTTAAATTAAAAAAATTTTTTTAAAACACAGAGTATCTAACTTTTCATTTTTTGGTGCAAATTTAATATACAGTGAAGGTAGTGGCATTTTATGTTATTTTCCTTTATATCATCATTGCCATTAGAATTAAAATTATATACAAATCGTGACTCAGTAATTTAGTTAACAGTAACAAATAAAACTTATGTTGAATAAAAATCGAATCAGTAGTAATTTATTTTATTAATTTATATGCCTTTGTTTTATTAACCATACAAACTTTACCAGTCCATTAGACAACAACCAAAAAATTAAAAAAAAATTATATCTTTTATTTACTTATTTTCAGTCATTTATTAAAAAACAGAACTTTATAAAATATAATTGGATAAAAAAGAAAGGTCAATTGAGATCAATATTATATATACATGAGTGAAAAACAGAGGTTTATTTCCTCTAAATATCTCGATTATTGAGATAATTTGGGATAAGTGAATTACTTTCCTGAAAACATCTGTTTTTGGAAAACCACATCTCAAATTTTCACTTTGGTTGTGTAAAATCAGTTCTCTTAGCAGTTTTTGGCCTTTTGAGAATAAAATTTGCTCCTGTCTAAATGTTAAATAACAAAGTAAAGGGCAAATAATATCAGAAATATATTAAATTACATCAGGACTTAGAAACAAGTTTTCAAATGGTTAAAATTACTGAATCTTAAATAGAAGCCAAATAAGAACTTGGAGTAGAAGTGGTGGTTTGACATGAATTACAAAATTTATAATCCAAAAGGAACTCAAAATTGCTAACAAATAAATTGAAATGAATCAGCCAGCAAAACATAAACAAAGAAAGTGTCACCCCTCTGTAATGTCGTTTCATAGAAACAGATACCAATCAAGTTCAAGATGAAATTAACCAAAACCTAATAGAATGTCAGACACACAAAGTGAAAGTGAGAATAGAATCAACGGTCCAAATACTTCCACTTCCCCAAATACCACTGTCTAAATATCAAGAAAGCTAAATCTCAATTGATATAGCTTGAACCCTGAATAATTGCCATATTCCCCATGTTTTACTCTAAATCTACATTTCAGTGAGTTACAACGTTTTAAATTTGTTTTGGTAACTGTAAAAGAGAAGTAATAGTAGCGGCACTAATTGTACTTTACCTATATGCATAGCATTGTGCTATGCACCATAGGCACGTCATAGATTTTTAGGACCACACTTGGAGAAACAAAGACAAACTGTGGGTAAGTGTTTTGTTGCCCGTTAGAGAATTTAGTAAGTGGTGGAGCTGCAGATGCAACCACGCCTGGCTGACTCAGAACAGTGACACACTTTACTGCTCCAGATATATGTGGAAAGCTGATCCTACAGATTCCTACTCATTCTTAAGAAGACTCAGTATGTCATCTGCCCATCATCAACATTCAGAACTTCCAACAAAAGTAACAAAATGAGTTGAATAGGACTGAAACGAATATGGAAAATATTAGAGTCCAGCATAGGACATTAAGATAGTTCAGTAATATTTCATGGTTAGCACAGTTAAAGGCAACTGACATATCTAATAAGATGAGTACAGTCAAAGACCCTATTTCAGAGTTAATGGGCAGATCATTACAATCTTTGACCAAAGCAGTCCCCACACTGACCTAATCAAAATCCAGAATGAAAATTATCATAAAGTACATGATGAACCAATTAGCCTGGAGCTGGGTTGCTTCTATCTGCTCAAGTATCTCAGCTGGGAATGGTAAATTAAAAACTGAAAGGAAATGAGGAGGAAAAAAAGCACTAAAAGGCGGGAGCATTAGTTTAAATCTGGGCCTCTATGCAAAAGATTCAGAAAGAGTTCCCTTTTGCTTTTGTTTTTGCAGCAGAGAAAACATACATAGATTTCCAGGAAAGCGTGTGTAACCCTATTAGAACTGGCCTCTACCGACCTCAGGGAGCACAGGTAGTAATTGTACCCCACTTAGGTAATAAAAAAGTGCCTTTCTTCACTAACTTAAGGTTAAATGCTGCTCTCAGAAAATATTAGAAAATGGTTTGGAGGTGGAGCTTCAGAGCCTGATTATTGATGAAGACTGTGAATAGGAACAAGTAGCTCATTTTAACCAAAGAAAACAGAAATTTGACTGGAACCCTATAGAGGAATGATAGCTTTACCACTTCCTGATTTTCCTGAGCAGTTATTATATTGTGACTTTTTCTATTTCAAATCAGGAGGAAAAATTAAAAGTAGATTTTGGATAAAAAGAAAAAGAATGTAAAACAACTTATGAAGTGGACATAACACTTTCTTTGAAGGTCTTAGTTTTGAAGACATCAAATGTAAGACCTATTAGGTAGAACTGAACCATGTAAAAGAAAGTAAACAAGGATAAGCTATAGGTTGGGAAACTACTTATAACAGGTCTTTTTGTTTTTTGTTTATTTTGTCCTTTTTTAGATTGAATGAGGGTGTTAGACACAATATTCTAAAAAAATTTCTAATACTAAAAATGTTCTTTTTAAAATTTCATATGGATATTGGTAGGATAACAATAACAACAACAACAACAACAATAATAAAGAGGAATTGTCTCAAACATGCTTTGATCTCCTCTTAGGCACAATCAAAGAATGTTTGTTCATGCATTTTCTTTTGTTTTCCCCTGTTATCATTTAACTCCCATATACCTTTCTTTCCCCTGCAATCACCACACTGTTGTCCACGTCCGTGAGTCCTTTTTTCTTTTTGTTTTATCCCTCCGCCCTCTAACCTCCCTTCAGGCATTTTCTAGTTTTCTGGTAAACCTTTTTGAATGTCCGTCCCTCCCTTTCATTTCTCACTATCTCCTTTATAGTAGTCACTTAAGAAAACTGTGTACTGACTCTAAACATGTTCCCATTACTCTAAACTTTTTAGAATTGCCTTCATATAAATTTTAGGCATCAGAGAAACATTATTATTCAGATTAATACATGTCATGTTCAAAATGTAACTCAACTTAATCTCAAATTACATTAAGCTCTTTTGCAAAAATAAAAAAAATAGTTTTAATGTTGAAAACGTGCTATCTAAAAATATTTAACAGAAAGTGCCTCAGCCTTGAAGAAAATTTTAAAAGGGAGTAAAAGAGAGAGGTTCTAAATGATAGACAACGATTTGACCTCTTAACATTGCTGGCCAGAATAGCAGTGTCCTCCTATATGAATACTTTATCTTGTTGAGGACACACTCCTATGTGTCTCTGAATCTGTGACTGTTCATCAATATTGCCAGTCATGCCTCATAGCTGGGTCCTTTAATTTACCTCCAGATGGTAAATTCGACTCAAAGTTAGTATAATAAAATGGCATGGGCATTAGAGTCAGACACACTTAAGCTGAAAACACAGCTTCACCACTTGCTAATTATGTGATTTCGGGCCAGTTACTGAGCCTCTGTTCGTCAACTTATAATTACGGGAATATTATCTAATTATGAGGCTATTTTAAGAACAAAAAAAAAGTGAAAATTCTTAGCACGATGCCTGGAACAGAGGAGCTGCTTGAATGTGGCAGGGAGCTGAGTACCACTTCCTTATCACCACCTATGTCACAGAGAACTGGCCATTGTGCACCGCAGTGAGAAGACTCCAGAAACTGGATCGATTATGGTAATTTTCAGCAAACAGATAAAATTAAAACTTTTCAACAGTGAAATAGAAGGACTGACCAGGAAGAAACTAGGTTAAAAATGGGCATTTTTATACCTGAGAAGATAAGAAAATGGTGACAAGAAAGAGGCCAGAGTTCCTCTAAATTGGCAGGCAGCTTGGAACCCTGACTGTTGCAAGATGTGAACGGTTTTAATTTAATATTCGATTTAGAGGAGGGGTCCTTTTTCATCAAAGCAGCAGCTCGTTTGGAAGTCATCGGTAGGAATTACAGTACATCTGATAACCATAGACTTCATGTGGGTGTGGTGGGCAAAGGCATTCATATGCTTAACTTCTCCCAAAACCCAGAGAACATTGCCTTTGCAGAGATGACACCAACATTGAAGCCAGGGAAAAATTTCAATCATGGAATTTCAAGACATGATAATATAGCTTCCTTTTAGACATCACTGTGGATTCGGTTACTCTCAAATAATTCATGTGCTCACACACATAGGCTAAAAGATGAAGCCATTCTGGGAGCAAAATAATGGGCAAATAAATATTGTTGATTGCATTTAACGAAATACCTTGAGAACATCAAGAATGCTGGTTGGACTGAGAGCACTGACTTCATGTATGGCTCTGTAACTGACATGCAGTTGTCTCTCTCTTGCAGAGCTTTGCATAAAGTTCTTTCTTTTTCTTTCTTTCTTTCTTTCTTTCTTTCTTTCTTTCTTTCTTTCTTTCTTTCTTTCTTTCTTTCTTTCTTTCTTATTTCTCTTCCTTTCTTTCTTTCTTTCTTTCACATTTTGTCAGAAAAATGATGAAAGTGTCACTTTCCCTTTGCAGTTAATTCAGCAGAGATCCTCTATTCCAGCAGGGCACATTTTCATGCAAATACAGCAGCACAGTTTCCAGCCCCCTAATAGCTTCTTACAAATGATGTGCCATTACAACGAGGTTTATTTAAACAAATTTAATACATCTTTAATCAAGCTGGAGAGCATTTTCAAAGGTCACGCTCCAAATCAGGATCACTGTACTGAGCTTATCAAAGTATTAGCTTAAGGGGGAGGGAGAATTATTTCGTGGACAAGTAATTTTAGGCAAATCTTTATTTACATTTTTATTCAGTTATTAAATTTTATTCCTTTCCCTCCTCCTTCTAGTCTCCATTTATGAACCTATAAGAAAGTCTGCAAATGGAGCTATAAGCATATCACTGCAGTCAGTCCTTCTAGAGGCGAAGCTTTGAAGACAGAGGGTCTAAAAGGCAAGGACAAGAGACCAGGCATTTTCAATGTCAGAGTTAATCTTTTAGTGCCTCTAAAGCATCCATCCCAAAGGTCTCACATTAGGCTCTGTATATACTGTTGAAATTCTAATGCGCTGTTTCTTTAGTGGATAAATGAAATAGACTTTGAGAGTTGCCCTAACCTAGACCCTTATTCTCTCTCCCTCTCTGTCTCTCTGTCTCTCTCTCTTTCTTCTAATATATGTATAACATATATGCAAACAAATATTTATTGTTTTCCTTTAATTTTTCTCACAAGCAGTAATGTGATTACCCATGGTTCTTCCTGACTCTTCAATCTTTTATATGAATATTTATGGAACAAAAAAAGATCAGCTTGATGCACCTAAGAAAAATAACTTTATCTTTTATACTAAATCTTTGGACAAATGTCAGTAACAGCGACTACCATATAAGGTCATGATGGCAGAGGAAATGTCAGTGCTTTCAGAGTGTGAGTTTCCATTCTGTAAAATTCAACCCTTTATCCCAGTATAAAAGTCATTAATGAGGCCCCAAGATTAAAGGGGAAGCGAACTCTGCAAGAACACAGAAATAGCTGATAGGAAGAGAAGAGTTACTCCTGAGGATTTTAATGCTCATTAGAATTAGGAGGCTTCAAACTTCTCAACAACATACAAATGAAACAGTATCTAAAAAGACAACCCTGAAATAATGAAAAGATCATGCAGCAATGCTATTGACTCTATTTTGGGATCTTATCTCACTATAAGCAATTGGTTTTAGGGTGAAGAAAGCCGGGGGGACCAGACCAAACAAAAGAATCCCAGAGATGATGGCTGTAGCAAGCCAGTAAGGAACAAAGCACGATCTCTCCAAATAAATGACTTGCCTATAGCACTCACAGAATGTGGCACCTAGTAGGTCAGGGCAAAGGGAACGGTAAGTAGGTAGAAAAGAAATAAAATTATTTATGGCTTGGGATACTAGGGAATTTGTTTGTAATCAATAAGAGCAGAACAAAGCTCAGTAAACAGTGATTTGAGTTTTGGGTTGGTTCACAAAGGATTATTGAATGTCTTATTATTAAAGTCTTTGGTGGCAAAACATACAAACAAACAAAAGCAACCCTACTGCACACAGTGAAAAATAAGTGTATATTTGAAGATACAACCTTTCCCTACAGATCAATTTTTCCCCATATTTCTAAATATGATTCTCTCACTATTCTGAAGGCACAGAATATCATTTTCAAAGATGTGGCAAAAGTTAAAAAGTGAAGATGAGTTTTGAATTACCTCTGGCTCATTTAAATTATGTGCCTTTTCAAAAATGTGATAGGTTAAGGGAGTATCAAAAGTTTTCTCAGCCTGAATAAATAGCAGTCATTTTTTTCTTGTAATCTGTGGGCAAATCTGTATCTGTCTTGATGTGTTTGTATCTTATATCAGCAACTCTGTAATCGTCTGGTTTATTCCCTCTGTCTCACAGTATCCCTGACGCACCAGCAAAGGGTGAATGGCCAGATGCTGCCTCCCCTAGGCAAACATGGTTTGAGTCTACCTTTACTTCTATGATACAACACAGTGTCACTCCAGTCCCATTACCCCAATACTCCTTTTCCTGAACTGAACTCTAGAGTTCCAGGATTATTGACAGAAGTCTTTCAATGCCTGTGGTGCCAGCAACTGCGCTTCTGTACTCAGCTGTGGGTGTGATGGGGTGTAGGGGTGATGCAGCACAATGAAGAGTGGTTCTCACCTCTCGCTTTTGAAACTATTTGTGCAGCCTTGGAAACATGTACATTCTGTCTCAGACACTCTGATGCATTGTGTCTGACCTAAGATGTGGCATCTTTATTTTGAAAAAGTTTACATAGTGATTGCTGTAGAAAGGATAGTGGAATCCTGAAATATCCATGTCTTCTTTCTGATTAATTCATTTTCTGGCTAAGTTATCCAGTCACTTATCCTCCCTAAGTCTCAGTTTGAAAGACAGAGATCCATTCATTTATCCCTTCGTTCTTCCAGAAAGTATTTATCATGTGTCTACTATGTGCTTTGCATAAATGAATAATTCCTCTAAGAAATTTCATTCTAGTGAAGGAGACTGATTTAAATGTGATAGGTATGTATAAAGACCTGGGAGAGTTGCAGCTACCATTTCTCTCAAGGGATGTCAAAGTTGGTAAGACTTCACAGATCAAAGGATATGAGCTGGGTTTTAGATGATTTACCAGGAGGAAAAAGAAGGATCTTTCTAACAAGAATGGGAAGTACACTTAAGACGTGGACACATGAACCTCATGGTGTTGTAAAGCTGATGAATTCTGTGGTCTTGAAAATAAAGTTTATAGGCTAAGGAGTATGTTAGTAATAGGAAGTGTGACTGGAAAGGTAGGTTAAGACTAAATTTTGAAAGTTTTAGAAAAACAGGTTGTGGGATTTGGATTTCTTTTGTTGGAAAATGGGTTACCAGTTTTCTATTTATTTTTAAATGGGAATAGTGCACACACACAAACATACACCACACAGATTTTTACACCAGAGGTAAATCTATTATCAGGGTGGAGGAAGTGACTATGACAGGAAAACTGATTAAGAAAGGAAAACAAGAAGGGAAAATGTGAGATTCATTTCTTAGGTAGAATCAACAGGTGACTAGGTCTTGGTGATCAGAAAACATCAACGGTCATTTCTACTTAACTGGGTTGAAGACAGAGTAAAACTGCACATAAAAATGTTTTGTAAATTCTAAAACAATACAGTGAGGAAACCATAATAGAAATATATAAAGAAACAAACATCAATCCCATTATTAACTTCAAGTAAATACCTTGAAAGATTATATCATTACAATGTAGACAACCTCCATATATTATTTAATAAAATTTTAAAAATGACTTGATTCTGTGAAATAGTATTATTTTTTCCACATATCTTGAAAAACCTGGAATTTTAAAGACCTGGGCTTTCTCTAGTTCTAATTTTCTATGTAAGTCTATACTAGCTTTAAAAAAATTGTTACCAGCATTCCTTCAACAGTTAAATAGCAAACTTGCTTATCAACTGTGGCCAAATAAATTACTCCCTCAATTGTGAATTATTTGACATTATTCTATATGCTTATGCATTTGGTCACTAGAAATAACAAATCCATGATGCTCAGCTCTGGAGTTAGGGAGCGACTGTAATGGTGGGAGAACAATCACTGTGCCAAACAAAAGACAACTTTTTATGGTTCTGTCTACTTACTATGTTTTGGTATGAAGAAGGATGAAAATAGGACTGAAAACCCTCACTACGGATTTGCTTTTATGTTGCTGTTTACATAGATTATTTTTAGTGTGGTTTTAGGTTCACAGAACAACGGAGCAGAAGGTGTAGAGATTTCTCATATAGCTCCTGCCCCCACACATGCACAGCATTCCCTAATATCGATATCCTGCACTACAGTAGTACATTTTTTACAATCAGGACCTTACATGGACACATCATTATTACCCATATCCATAGTTTACACTGGGGTTCACTCTCAGTGTTGTACATTCTGTTGGTTTTAACAAATGTATAATGATGTGTATCCAACATTATAGTATCATAAAAATAGTTTTACTGACTTAAAAATCCTCTCTGATTCACCTGTTCGTTCCTTCCAGTGCCTGACAACCACTGATCTTTACACTGTCACCATAGTTTAGCATTTTCAAGTATATAATATAGTTGGATCATATAGTACATACCCTGGTCAGATTGGCTTCTTTCGTTTAAGTCTGATTTTGAGGCTCTTCCATGTCTTTTCATGGATTAATAGCTCATTTGTTTTTACTGTTGAATAATATTTCTTTGTCTGGAAGTATCACAATTTATTTATACTCTAACATACTAAAGAATAAATATTTTGCTTCAAAGTTTTAGCAATTATAAATAAAGCTGCTGCAATTATCCATGTGGAGGTTTTTTGTCATCATAAGTTTTCACCCCATTTCAGTAAATACAAAGGAGCATGATTGCAAGATTATATGGTGAGAATATGTTGTTTTGTTTAAAAAAATTAATAAATTCCATTCTAAAGTGGTTAAATCATTGTGTATTCTTACCACCAATGAATGTGATTTTATTTTGTTCCACATTTTTGTCAGTATTTGGTATTAATAAGTGTTTTTAATTTGGCCCATCTAATGGATGTGTAGTGGTGGTTCATTGTTGTTTTATTTTGGGATTCCCTGATGACATATGATGTGGAGCATCTCTTCATACGTTAATTTGTCATCTGTAAATCTTCTTTGGTGATGTGTCTGTCCAGGTTTTTTGCCCATTTTGAAATAAATTGTTCTATTTTTTACTGTTGAGTTTTAAGAGTCCTTTGTACATTTTGGATAACAGTCTTTTATCAGATAGGTCTTTTCCAAATATTTTCTCTCAATGCATATGTGGCTTGTCTTATCATTCCTTTGTCAGTGTCTTTTGCAGAGTAGAAGGCATTTTTTGAGGAGAGGGGACTGGTTTATTTATTTATTCTTTCCTTTGTTTTTGTTTGTTTTGCTTTCTAATGATTTCAGCTAATCAATTATTTCTTTCATGGATGGTGCTTTTGGTGCTGTATTTAAAATGTCATTATCATACTCAGGGTCACCTAGATTTTCACCTATGTTATCTTCTAGGAATTTTGTAGTTTTATGTTTTATATTTAAGTATATAATTTATTTTGAGTTAATATTTGTGAAGAGTTTAAGATGTGTGTCTAGATTCATTTTTTAGTACACAAATGTCTAGTTGTTAAACTGACTTTTGCTCACAATAATTTAATCAGGGGTGGGCATTATGTTGTTTTAGGAAAGCATTATAATGAACCACATTTCTTATGTGTGGTAGGCTGTTGGGCCCAGTCTGGAAACTGAAAGAGGAGAAAAGGAGAAGTAACAGCATTCTTGAAAATAGTGTATAGAGCCATGTTTATGAAAGACAGGTAGTCTTGTTTATATCTTGTCCTTAGGAAATTATTGATTTGCTATTGAGATTTTGATTTTACATCTAGGAGAATTATGGTTTTCCCTCAGGAGGTGTATAAGTTCTGTTAAAGAGAGAGAGAGGAAGAAGGGAAAGAAGGAAGGAAGGAAGGAAGGAAGGAAGGAAGGAAGGAAGGAAGGAAGGAAGGAAGGAAGGGAGGGAGGAAGGAAGGAAGAAAGGGAGGGAGGGAGGAAGAAAGGGAGGGAGGGAGGAAGGAAGGAAGGAAGGAAGAAAGGGAGGGAGGGAGGAAGGAAGAAAAGAAAGAGGAAAGGAAAAGAAAAAACCTATCTATTAGAGCCTAGAAGTTAGCAAATACAAAAAAGGGCCATAATCTTGACTAAATAAATCTGCCTTTCATCAAGATAGTGCTGAGAACTATCTTGTACTACATATCACCCTTGTACAAGAAGGGACAAGACTCTTTTGGTATACCATCTTTGAGATGCGTTGGTTTTATTTACCTAAAAAAAAAGTGAAAAGGGTACGCCCTGAGGAAAGATGGAAAGAAGGAAAGGACTCCAGAAGGGAAACATGGTCAGAAATAGAGATCTGCTAACAAAGGACCACTCAGTCAGGTTTCTGGCTTGTAATTGAGGCAGGTTTAATAAAATAATTATTTTTAAAGTAGTGGGTAAAGTCTAAGGGAAAATAAATAAATGATACATTTACCCAAGACTAGAATGAACAAGACAGTATTATCATCAATAATTTAAAGGGGAAATAGTGGTGATAATTCAGAGTTCCCTGAGACTGTCACTCAGTAGAGCTGGCCACTTTACAACATTCATGTTCTTTGGGAAAGTGAAGACCTTCAGTGGGAGGTGTTGATATATATATATTCTCATCTCACTTTCTTTCCACTTTCCAAACATATCCCATTATTTCCCATTGTCTAAAACTAAATCTGAAGGCAAAAAGAAAAAGGATGTTGTAGAGTTAATCTTTGCAACCCAGGTCCCCAGAGCACAAAGCAGAACAGAATGTAGAAAGATAGAAAATAGACCTAGAGGACCTGGCTGGTGTGGCTCAGTGGATTGAGTGTTGGCCTGCGAACAAAAAGGTCACCAGTTCAATTGTGGGAGGCACATGAGAGGCAACCATACACTGGTGTTTCTCTTCTCTCTTTCTTCCTCCCTTCCCCTCTCTCTAGAAATAAATTTTTAAAATCTTCTCAAAAAAAGTTTTAGAAAAAGACACTTAAAAAAAAGAAAATGGACCTGGAAGAGTAAAAAATATGCAATACATTAACCACCTGTGTTTGGGTGTGTGTGTATTACAGAGAGAGGTAGACAGAAGAAAGAGGCATGTGCTTTCTTTAGTCTTTAAATCTTAACAGGAAGTTTTCAGTGTTTTCCTCCCTACTTTCCCCTGTTTGTTTGTTCAATAAATTAGTTTTCCTGTCCTGGACCACTGGCCAAAAAGAAAGGAGGATTCAGTATGGAAGGGTAGCCTTACCTACAGCATGATTCTACTGAGGCAAGTATAGCAGGGACCACTGTGAACCAAAGAATACTATGAACTCTGGAATTCCAGAAGGTCATATTCCATGAAGCCAACTGTGACTTAGACTGAAATATGGTAAGGAGAAAGAGTCAAGGTTTGACAGCAGAACAGTGGAGGAAAAATGGACTTGGAAGTGCATGTGAGACCACCCTCTTTAGAAATCTCTTTTTTTCCAAAATACATATAAAAGATGACACATAGGATACAATTTATAAATAGTTTATTATTAATCATTATTTTGAAAATACCTGTAATCATCAATTAGTAAAAAACAGCCTTGTTTAAGCAGACTCATAGATACAGAGAACAAACTGAGGATTGCCAGAGGAGAGGGAGGTTGGGAGAATTTGTAAAAAAAATGAAGGGATTAAGAAGTGCAAATTAGTAGTTAGAAAATGGTCTTGGGGATGTAAAGTATAGCACAGGAAAAATTGTCAATAATATTGTAACAACTACATATAATAACTGTATGGTGCAGGTGGGGACTACAATTATTAGAGGGATCACTTCATAAATTTATATAATTGTGTGACTATTATGTTGTACACCTGAAACTAATATAATATTAAATGTCAACCATAATTGAAAATAAAAAAAAATAGTAAAAAGAATAGTTGTTGTTGTTTTTAAACTTAGGTCCAGATTGCCTTGTATAGGTCCTTGATGAAGAGGTTCCAAATTTATTTTGAACTTTGATCGTTTAGAATGATACACCAAGAACATTTTTCAGCTTTCAACCTTTCTACAGAAACACTCACTTGAATGAGAGGGAATATTCTGCAAATTGACTCCCAGGCTGAGTTCCCACTATCTTTCAGAGTGGATTCGGGCCAACTCCTTTAGTCATTAGCTATGTGATACAAATTGATTTTAATAATGCATTACAAATACAAATAGAAATGCCTATTGTGTGGGTATATGTTTTGAACTGTTTGTTTTTCATTGTTAATCCAGATAAGTGAAAATTTATCCCATTTCTAATTTTTGTTATTTAGTAACTAGATCCCTTTGACATTTTGGTTCCAGTTAGACGGTAATTAATAAAAAGTCTAACACTTTTTCTTTTAAGAAAAGTATGTATAATGAATACCTCCTGAGAAAAATATATCATGTGCAGAAAGTCACAAGTTTGTCAGAAAGAAGTAATTTACTTAATATATAATGACAAATAATATAAAAATAAGTGGGAGTATGTTTTAGGAAAATCATTTCACTTTCTGTGAATATTGAATGGATACACATTTATTTCTCAGATAGAGTTTTTTTTTCACTTTTTTATGTGCTAACACTAAACCTGTTGTAGTTCCAGTAGTCTGAGTAACTGTATTCAAATTCAGTTTTTTTTTTTTACTAACAATAGTCGAATTAGCTGTATAGCTTCTTTACAGCATATATACATATTACATGATTTCTAGCTCTTACGCTTGAATCATATCTGGGCATACATTGTAATGCTATATATGATGTCAGGTGGTGACTGGAATTATCAGAGATTTGAGCAGGAACTCTGAGAAAGCATCTCTACAAACACACACAAACAATTTATACTTATAGTTTAAAATCCATTGTATTTTGGTGATTAGATATCCCAGATTCATATTCTAGGCTCTTTAAAGTATGAGATTTTGTCTGAGATTTTATGGCATCTTCACAACACAGTATATGGATGCATATTAATATAACTATACTATGCTTTTAAGAGTAAGCATTACACTTAATAAGATCATTAGTATAATGCAAACAAAAATGTTAATAAGTATTCTTACATTGTATTTCTGATAGTGGTTCACTACATACCATCAAAGCTCAAAATTTTATTTATATTCATTTCTGTTAAAAACAGGGAAATCGCTATATGTTAGTCATTTCTGTTTTTGTTTTAAAATAAAAATAGTTTAAATTAGCCAAATATAATGTTTTATGTGCTCACTTCAACAGCACATATACAAATATAATGATTTATGATTACAAATTATTGCACTTGATACTCATATGCTAAATGGAATCCAAACTTTACTGGGAGAATACTACTAGGCTAAAACACTTTAATGTAGAACATTTAAATAAACAACATTTGTTATTCAATATTATTTATGCTTTATGCAGCACTCTAAATTTTTTCTACTCTTTGGTTTAGAATATTTGATATATTGTAAACACACATGCACATATACAGACACATCAAAATGATAGTTCTTGATTTCAACCATTGCTTACAGTTAATTTCTATTTTTAAAAAATATTCCACTCTCTTTCTATATAAATGTACCCTCCGTTGGATGGATACTAAAAAAAAGTTTGTCATTTTTTAAACACAGGGATATAAAAAATAAAAATAATTTAGTGAGAACACTTCCACAACCCAGTTTGAAATAGTCGACTAATCTCTTCTTTTTTAAGCATTTAAAAATTATTTATTTATTTTATTTTTAGACAGAGGGGAATGGAGGGAGAAAGAGAGGGAGAGAAACATCAATGTGTGGTTGTCTCTTACACGACCTCTACTGGGGACCTGGCCCACAACCCAGACATATACCCTGACTGGGGAATCGAACTGGTGTCCTTTTGGTTCACAGGCCAACTACTCAATCCACTGAGCTACACCAGCCAGGGCTAATCTAAGATCTTAAAGTAAATTGATTTACTTAGTTCAAACCATTTATGAGAGCTCAGAAATGGTATGTATACGTAAAGGAACACTGCTACCATAAGTTGGAACTCTGTGGAGATTGTGACAGTTTATGACTCAGAGCCCCTGAATAAAATGATTCAATTTCCAAAATATAGAAGAAATGGGTCCTTTGGCTTACTTTTCCCTTTAGGTAAGTATTTTATCCTCCTGCTAAAAGACCCTGTGTAAAGAAATATTACAACTTCCTTCAATGTTCTTTTTCCTTTTTTCTTAAAATGTCTCCAAATCAAAAGTGAAAAGTTACTGCTTTTTTTTTTCTTTATAGCATATTCGATTTCAAAAATTTTGGAACAGGACCCATCATGGAAAATGTTCAAACTTTATCTTCTTGATAGATACTAGATAGAAACTTCAGAATGAGATCAATATGTCCTCACATTTAAATAGAACGTCCCATTAAATACAGCCAGGCTGTCAAGCTTGGATTGCATATATAATCTTCTTTAAAAGAATTAATGCGTCCAAATGAATATGATGGAATAGAGTAGAAAAATAATATTCTCATTGCCAATCTATCATTTTAAAGTAATACCTAGGCAGTCCATCAACATCAAGAAGATAGAGACATCTGCTACACTTTTCTGAGACAGTCTAATTTACATATTTGTAAATATTAAATATAAATTTAGAAATTGATATTTCCTTTTCTCATAAATGGTCATAAATCATTGATGGAATCTAAATATGCTTGAGATGAATTAATTCCTCATCTTATTCTCTTAGAAGCATAGCTACTTTTGTCCACGTTTGTAACATTCTACGCTATGTCAGGGTATTCATGAAAAATAAAGAAGTAAATGTTTTCTCCCATTTTTTTTCTTTTCTCTAGTTACTAAATATGTCAGCTAAAATGTTTTGTCCAGTTTTTAATGTAAGTGCGTCAGTCAGACACTGATTAATTTTCAGGTATCCAGTGGATGGCTATTTGTTATGAAATCTTACATATTTTCTCAATTTCAAGTTTATATGAGATGTGGGCAAGGCAATAGAATATATTCATAAACATAGTTAATTTTCTAAATTCTAAGCTAGGACTGACAAAACCAAACAACAAATAAATATTTTCTAGCCTTTGCTCATTGAGAACATTTGTTAACTAATATTTATGTGAGAAATTCTTTTTATAGCATTTTTCTTATTTTCTTATTTCCTTTTGATTCTCTAGCTTACAATTGAATATATATCAATGCCATTTTAAAATGCATTTATTAAGCAAATAGCAAATAAGATATAATAAAATATGAAGGTCAGTTTATGGAAGAGTTATTCCAAATGTTTATTTGTAGATAAATGTTCATTTGTAGATTGGCTGTTTGTCACTGGAACATGTTTTCTATAGAATAGAGTTGTTAAGTTCCCAGGCTAGCACACAGATAAATCATACTATTTAATCAATGCTAATCATACCAGCCTTAGTTCTTGACAGCAGGGGCCCTGCTACTTCAGGGAAAAGGAGAATGAGGAGGATAATGAAGATAATTACTCCTCCATCCTCCCTTCTTTCTTGGAGTCAAAACTGTTTCAATACCTTTTTAGAATATTTAATTTAAAAAATTACACCTGTATACCTCCCTTCCTGAATCTCTCTCCAATTAAAAATAATTTTTTCCACAGATTCCTAAACACTTAGATTCCCTTTCTGTAGCTGACAATTTTTAGGCTCTTACTATGTGCAAATAATGATGATAAATGTTTTTATGGTACTATTTTACTGTAACCGCAACTCTGTGATGAGGGTACTAAAATTATCGCCATTTTACAGATGGGGAAATAGAAGAAGAGTGGGATTCAGTAATTTTTTTACACAGTAAAAAAGTGACAGTGTCAGGTTCCAGCACATTCATTTCATCCCAAATCTCATCCCAGTGTGGCTCCGCACCGAGGTCTGAATTTCACACGGCTGCCTCCTTCCGCCTTCCTCACACCCTACCACCAAAATTCCCATTTGTTCATGCAGCTAATCAAAGTCAAGCCTTAGCAAGGAAGCAATTATCACTGTCTCTTCTATATCTCCTCAGAAGAATTCAAAAAGATAATGTTTCTGAATTTAGATAAATATCTTATGGGAATGGACAAAGGACCTGAATAAACACTTCTGCAGAGAGGATATGTACATGGCCGATAGACATATGAAAACATGCTCAATGTCACTAATCATCAGAGAAACGCAAATTAAAACCACAATGAGATACCATCTCACACCGGTCAGAATGTCTGTCACCAATAAATCACTAAACAACAAGTGCTGGTGAGGATGTGGAGAAAAGGGAACTCTTTTGCACTGTTGGTGGGAATGCAGATTGGTGCAGTCACTGTGTAAAGCAGTATGGAGTTAACTCGAATATTAAAAATGGACCTGTCTTATTATGACTCAGCGATCCCACTTCTGGGAACTTATCCGAAGAAAACGGAAACACTAATTCAAAAGAATGTAAGTACCCCTATGTTCATTGCAGCATTATTTAGAATAGCCAAGATTTGAAAGCAGCCCAGTTATCATCCATCAGTAGATGAGTGGATAAAACAGCTATGGTACATTTACACAATTAAATACTACTCTCCATAAAAAAGAAGAAAATTTTACCCTTTGCAATACCATGGATAGACCAGGAGAACATTATCCTAAATGAAATAAACCAGTCAGAGAAAGACAAATACCATATAATTTCACTAACATGTGGAATCTAATGAACAAACTGAACTAACAAGAAAAATAGAGACATATGCATAGATAGAGGACAGACGGACAGCTCTGGGGGAGAGGGGCTTAAAGGTGGAGGGATTGAGCGAAAAGGAAAAAGGACTCATGGACAGGGACAACAGTTTGGTTATTGTGGGCCAGGGGGGCTTGTAGGTGGAAGAAGGTAAAAGGGGAATGAATTGTAATGGAAAAAAATAAAATAAAATAAAAGCGAAGGAAAAAGTAACAACCTGTTTGGATGGGAGAGGTGCTATTGGTCCTGGGTCCCCTTTGTGTTCCTTGCTTTTGCTCATAGAGGTTTCCTTTCCTTACCTCATTTCTGTTAAAAAGTATTCTGTTCATTGTGAAAATACCAATTAATTTCTAGTCATTCTATGAACCTTAGATTATAAACATATGCGAAGGTTTTAAAAATAAGTAATCTTACATTTAATCTGATAGACAAATCGGATGTCAAAAATTTTGTGCACTTCTTTCCAATGCCCAATCTCTCGTATTTTTAAAATAGATGTCCAGCTAAGAGACTAAGAGCAAATTTCTCTTTTTTAAATTTAATATATAATGTTGACATTTTTCTAAGTTTTCACCAAAATTTTGTAGATGCAATGTAAAATAAATGAGCCATATCTCATCATATATCAAAGCATGGAAATCAAGTGTTACAGCTACTAGTATTAGTGAACAGGAGTTTGTAATTCAGCAAATACCTTGCAAACATAATCTGTACCTCTTTGTCTTTCCTCTAAAGGATGGATTTGTAATGCAATTATATGTATTTGAAAAATATGTAAGTGAAAAAGTTTATGTGACTTGTTGGAATAAACGAAACCCAAATGGAAGCTTTCTAACTTTAGACGTAAAGCTGTGTGCTTCCCACCCCCCCCACTTAGCTTAAGTATTTTGAGAAATTAAAAGCAGTTTTTAAAAGCACGCTGCCTTGATGTTTTCTATTTGTACGTCTGGTAAGAAACCTTTTAGCCACATGCACCTTTTATCAATGCCAGTACATGAAGACAAACCAATGATGGGCTGATTCTGTAATAAAATATATTTTAAAAAATAGCATTTTATTTATTACCACTCACTAACCAGTCAGTTACTTTTTATTTTTATCAAACTTGAGTTAATGGCATTCATTCAATAATAAAAGATTTTAATGACCAATTGTCAAGAGTCTGATAATTCAGATGGTTGTGCTCTTCCTGTACTTTAAAATATCAACACATATGGCTTTAATATTGGAATAAAAACTACTCTGTGCACACATTGTAATAGATAATAGCACCTGAGGAAGTAAGAACTGGAGTCGACTAGGTGATTTGGTTTCATGTTTGATTAGTTTACAGTGACCTGTTCCATTACCAGCCTCTGCCTTGATCTATGTGAGCACTGGAAGTATGGAAGCCACTGTTCAGATTCAGTGCCAGGGTTATAATACAGAAATTTTCTGCTTAAGGCTCAACAGAAAATCCCTGTCAGCTTTTAAAAATATAATTAAAACTAGGAAATCAGCAAGTTTTCAGATCTGCACATTATACCAGTATTAGATATTCTATCACCAAACATAGGAAACAGATTTTAAAAAGGCAAATATAATGAAAAAAATGTACAAACAGAATAATCCAGATTATATCTTTAAAATGTATTCCCAAGAAAGTCCATAGCAAACATGAAGAAGACTCCAAGTGCTTTTAGTCTCTATTCATTTCTTTTGTGATATTAAAAAGTGGACAGTCACTTTTACAAGATCTTAGCCATAATTTGAACTGACATCTTATAGCCAAGTGCATTAAAATTTAGAAGAAATTCCCAAGAGGAATGCTCATGAGGGGTAATATATATGTATATTTCTGTGTATACATCTCTGTGTAAAGAAAAGTGGGTAGGTCAGCAAATATAGGAAAATGTATTCATAATAATTAAATGCTTTCTTCTCTCACTAACTCCTTTCCTTTTATAGCCAAAGTATTTGCTTAAGAAAGCTGATTCAAAAAGGAGTAAATGAACCTTGTTCTTTTGGTAGCTGGACTAGGTTAGCTTTTCTCGGTTATTACCAGTAAATAATTCTGCTCAGCAGTATGAAGAAAATCCAGCTCAGTTTTCTGCATTCTAAATCAATCTCAGGTTTAAGAGAAGGTGCAGGCTTGAAAGTTATTACAACTCTGCTGTTTTCCCTGATAAATTACATGAATAACATTTGAGACAATGCATTGTTAAATATTTATGTCTAGGACTATAGAACCAAGAAAAGCACAAGAACCCCTAGAAGAATAAATATATTTACCTAAATAAATTACTAAGACAAATATACTCCTATGTGCTCTGTACCAATAAACAGTAGGTATTCACTAAATTGTAGAATATAAATGGTTCATTTCCTCTAAATGTACACTGAAAGATCTATAACATGTTACACATTTCCTGTGCTTTGCATATATATTTCAATATTCATCATGAAAAGCCTTGCTTATGTGTCAATATACATTACTTTGCATATATTAAGAAGGGCTTTTTTAAAAAAAATTTAACATTATGGATGCTTTTTATATGGGGGAAAGCTTAGGTCTTATTTCATGATTAACCCTTTCACGGCTCATCCTTTTTTCTCTACATGACATTTGCACAAAATGAATTGCTTGCTTAGACACAGCTAACTAAATAAAAGCAGGCCAGAGCTGATAGTATGAAAAATGGATTTTCATTACTGTTTCATTGATTCTTGTAAATAAGGGCCTGAGGCCTGCTCTGAAAAGGCTGAAAACAGTAATAATTTAATCTGAGGTGACATAGACCAAAATGTATGTGGACAAAAATCATCCTTGAATATTAAACAACAGCCTCAAGACAGAGAAAAGTGTTGCAGGCGAATTTAAATGTATGCAGATCGGTGGGTAACATATTTAAAAACAGAAATTAAAGATTCCTGTCATAAATCACATTTGCTGCCATGGATATGCCTTGTTATGCTGGCGTTTAAGAAAACCTGAAAGGTTAAGGCAGTTGGTGCATTAAATCGTACAAGGATAATTAATACTTTTCTTGTGGCTATTTATAAGAAATGGAAAATATAGTCAGATCAGCTGTGGCACTGTAGTAATTTGAGGGGGGAGCAATGAAAGCATGAGTCAATAGTTTTAACTGGACAAATGTCAAATGCTTAATGATGCAGTATCCCAATTTGGAAGCTGTTTGAAAGTTGTATATTTTTAAAAATGAGATTAAAAATAGTTCATTCTCATACTACAAATATCATTTGTTTGCCTCTCATGCTCTTCATATTTCCAAGGGCAAAAAACCAAAACAATTTCCGCATCAAATTTGTGGCTATACCTCAGTCACCTGTCCCAGAGATGCTGTATGAAAATAAATACCTTTTCTGGCACTGAGCGTTTCACCATATCTCAGAAAATAGTAATGGCAATTTTTTTTCAAGGACTAATTTACTTGTCTTATCAGGAATTGGATTAGTAACATCAGAGAACCTTCCAATTGCCTCCCCAGAAGAAAATCTACCTTTGTCATCAATGAACTTAGGCTTATGATCATTCTATTATTTAAAAATCCCCCTACCGTAGTTTGTAGGTTTGTATACGTTGAACTAAAATCAGTGCTTTTTATTGGAATCATGCATTATGAAAAGATCCCCTCACAAAACAGAAGGCAATCCTCAGGATGTAAAAAGTTACTTATCTTTTAGGGCACTGCTACCTGTATAATATTCCATTGAGCTAAGAGACAAGAATGGCTAGCCTTTAGAAAGGAAGTTATTATTGTTATAGATAAATAATCTCACTATTATCAGTACGTTATTTCTGCAAAATATAATCTAGTTTACAGGGTATTTTGCTTTTTCAAGTTGGTTTTAAAATAACAGCAGGGTTTGAATATATCACAAGTATAGCCCTATCATATTTTAGTACAAAATTAGTATAAGATAAATATGGACTTTTAAAAAATGCTGATATAGATTATATGGAGATACTTTTCTGGCTAAAAAATCCATTAATATTTTTATAATTAAGTGCAGTCTAGGTACTTTTAACTGAAAGGGTACAAATGAATATTTAATATAATGGCCTTTTAAATATTTTTATATAAACAAGGAACAAAGTTAGTTCTAGGGTCTGATAGACTGTGCTATCACTAAATGTTCCCTGTTAGCCTGAGGAAAGAAACAATCCATTGGGACTCTCAAAGTTCTTTAAATAGGTTGAACTAAGAAATCTTGTTTACCCACCATTGATAGCTAAC
Source organism: Mormoops blainvillei (assembly GCA_004026545.1). Lineage (NCBI taxonomy): Eukaryota > Metazoa > Chordata > Mammalia > Chiroptera > Mormoopidae > Mormoops > Mormoops blainvillei. Next base: position 109,031 of record PVJD01002361.1, on the reverse strand, counting down.
ACTGAACTGAGGTGAGAAAACCATTTTCACATTAACACTCCTGCTCAATATTGAGGTCATTGGGTAGAGCAATAGTTATATACACTATCTTTCTATACAATTAAGTAACTCAGGACTCACCCATACCTTTATTCTTATTGGTCTTAAGCTTCATTAAAAAAATGCTCTATGATTATTCTGAGTGAACTAGACCTCCCTTGCTAACATCTGCAGGTTTGTAATTGTTTAAGTTTACACCCTTCCCCTGTGACTCAGTATCCGGAGACATTGCCTCATAGGTAGCTGATGAACATCAATACAGTTGGCCTGACAAATATTCTGTGACTAATGCCTCCATTGGCCAATAGTCCTTGTGATCTGAGCAAAAATGGTGTGCTTCTGAGGAACGAAACTAGCTTAATATCACAACAATCTTCCTGACTAAGCACATGAATTACAAGGATTGGATTTGGCAAGGTTTAAGGCTTTTCTGCAGAGTAACACTGATAAAGTCATAGAAAGAATGGAACTCCTGTCTTCACACTCTAGCCTCAAAAAAACGTGGATGAAAGACAATTTCTACTTAAAGCAAATTTGTCCTGGACCATAAGCTTTCCGATACAAAGAAAGCAATGCTAGGGATTAAAACATAATTCAAACAAATAATGGTTATCTTTGATTATCTTACCTATATTTCTGTAGAACTGACCTTAACTCATTATACTCTTTGATAATTATTAATGTTGTGATTGACAATTGGTGATCAACTTAAAAAATTATTTGGCAGATTGCTTTAAACTTAAATGTAAGGTTATTTTCAGTTTTCAAAGTTCTTCTTAGCTATTGGTATTAAGCTTACATAACACATTTCCCTGGAAGCAGATATAACCCAGCTGTTAAGGATAAGATAGGAAAAACAGACTAAACATGAATTGTGAGTGATAATTTTTCTTGAAGAGAAAGCCTCTCTGTATATTAGGTTGTAAGGTGTTAATCTAAGGAATAACATTGTATGCTTTGCTATCACTTACTGTTGCACAATAGCTAAAACCTTTCAAGATGCTAAATATTTCCAATGTAATTGTAGATTATTGTCTAGACTTCTATCAAAGGTAGATTAACAAGAACAGGGACGCAACTTTAAAGCCAAGAAGCAAGTACTTACTAGAGAAATAGGTTTGGTTTACAGGCAAACAAAATATTTTCTAAAGTATATAACCTATAGGTATATAAAGTAAATTACAACTAGAATATATCAAAATAGTTTAAATGTAAGCAGAGAATTTTTTAAAAAGGAACTCACCAGCTCTACTGAGTAAGAGGGAGAGAGAGTAAAATGGGAATAGTCATAGGCACTAATCTCTTAAGAACTAAAATGGCTCCTGTGGGTCTCTTACTGCTTTCATAATAAATATATCTACTTTGCATGAACATTAACCTCTGCAAAAATATCATGAGGATATGTAGCACATGGACTTGTAAACATTAGTGGCAGCTGCACTGATATATAAGTGTACAATGAAATGACTTGAAAGTAGCTATAATGTCCTATCATGGCAGGCTTGGTGAATGCCAATACATTTACGTGATCAAAGAGACAAATGAATTGGCTTTAAATGTATCATTAGTTGGGAGCATCATGATTCATCATAATTGACACTGTCTCTCAATGTCATGCAGAATAAAGAACATTAAAGCCATGAAGAAAGCTATGGCTTCAAGGTTTCCACAGAGATCTGAGCATTGGGTGGAAATAAATAGTGCCATTTTAGAGAACTGCAAACATTTTTTTAGCTCCTCACTCAAAGCAAATGTCAGGGAAACAGGTACCATTTTACCAGTATTAAAATTCCATGGTATCTATTTTAAACAGTCATTGGTTATAAGGCTCACTTAAACAGAAAATATCACTACAGGACAAGAAGGTAGTGGAATTGTTCCATTTAGTTTAGGTTCTGGAATGTAATTTCCCTACACTAACACTAATAAATAACCAAATGATTTAAATGTCACCTGGGCATACTTTTCAATCAAATAATTCCACTTCTAACAACACATGACTCTTATCATGTATAAAGACAATCTGAGTTATTTCTAGTGAAGAATAATTAGAACCCTATTATATGCAACAGGAAAATGGATCAACATTTAAAATATATTATCAATTCTAATGTTTTGAATTTTCAATGGATATTTAATGATTTGGAGATATATTTTTATATAGAAAATTAATAAGAGCAAGGTAGACAATTATTACTAATTTTATAGAGATATTTGTGTGTGTGTATATATATAAAGATTAGAAGGAAATAGGCAAAAATATCCACAATTGCTTCCTTTTAAGTATTTGGAATTTTTTCTATTAACTTTTCAATAATTTCCCAAATTTTAATAGGTATTATTTGTATTATCAGAAAAAAATAATTTAGTGTAAGTATTTTCTAAATAATAAAAAAAAAGAACTCATCCAGTAAAGCAGCAATAAAAAACCATTTCAAGGTGACTAGGATCTATTTTCTATCAATCTTCAGATCAATTACATTGATTTTCTCTCTTTTAAAGCAGGGTTTTATTAAGTAGTTCTCTCAGAGCTTCCAATTTCTATGCAGTGATGATGAGAACTGAGGAGAGATTTTCAATATGGAATTATCACTAAAATATGTTTTAGAATGCAGGAATCTTCTCCTTTATTAAATCATTCTAATAAATATTCATTAAAATCCTTGTTACTCCAAGTCGTTCTGCCAGCTAGATAAACATATAAACATTACATGAGTCACATTTCTTGAACTTAAATTTGCTTCGAGTCAACTAAGACCAAGAACATGCTCCCACCCCCACCTTGTACGCCACTCTTTTGGGCAAATAGATGGACATGTGCCGATTTACCTTCTGAACATTAGTACCCCTCAAATGCTGCCAGTCACTAAGTAGTCTATATAAACCTGGATACTATTTGTGATTTCTCCTACCTACCTTCACGAGTAACAACTCCGCAGACCCATACATTTGCCACCTATATAGGCCTTTAATTCATTTACTGCTCTCAATCATTTCTCTTCTTGGCCTACTAAAGATACCATCAGCCAACACCTAGCCTCCTAATAGTTTTGCCAATATACGGGGGGAACACACATGTGTTTTCCAATCCATACTTACATTTCTAATAAAGTTTCACTTCCAGAACCCTAATCTAGCCATGTCAGCCCTCCTGCATTTAAACCCAAAGGCCTTGGCACAGTACTGAAGTCCCTTCATGACCCTTCCCCTGCTCTCCCTTCTGATTTCATCTTTCTCCAGCCCCCTCCATCCCCCTCCATCCCTTCACATGTTCACATTGTTTCAGTTACTGTTAAGGTTCTACCATGCCTCCTCTTACCTCCTGGTTTTGGCACATACTTTTCCTTCTGCATATATTCTCTTCCCATCCCTGGACTGCCCCCAAATGCACTTCTTTAATTGGATAAGCTCTGGGTAATTCTCACTTACCACTAAGGTCTTGTCTTCTAGGTTTTGTTAAGTGCCCTACTTTCTTGTCCCTTGAATATGGGACATCTCACTGTATTGCAATTTTAGGTTAATTACTTGTTTTCTTCATTAGGTCACAGATATCTGTTATATTCAATATTATATCTGACTACATACAGAGTAGGTACATAACATTTTAATGAACAAATAAATGAAAGAAGTATTAGTATTTTCAATTGAATAGGTTAAACATAAAAAGTAATCCTTAGTGTTAAGACTGTTCTCACGTTTAGATATTATACACACCGAATTTTCATAATGATGATGAAGATGATGGCTAAGATTTCATGATGTTTACAGGGAATTATTCTTTGTCCTAAATACTCAACATTACTTATTTTAATCCTTTTAACAATCCTATGAGGAGGTGTTATTATGGTCATTTTGTACATGGGGATACTGAAGCACTGAAATTTTAATTTTTCTCAAAGTCACACAGCTACTAAGGGTTTATATTAAGGTTCCATGGCTATAGTAGTATATAAACTTAACATTTTGAAAGACTTTCTATAGAATTTAGATAGATTAGATTAGATAGATTAGATGATTGATGAGAGAGAAAGAGAGAGAGATCCCACTGTATTCTCAGGTCAGGGATGAGTTGGGGAGTAGGGTGGAGAAAATTCTGTACAGTAAGTAATGGAACCAGGCTGATAAAATTTATGTCAAAATTAAACACATGTTTTCCAATATGATGTTATAAGATGACATACAATGAAAGAAGACTGTGTGTTATAGACCATGATGTTGCATATCACTTCTACTCCCACTTTATTATCAAGATTTCAGGTACATAGAAATACTAAGAGCAAGAAATGATGAGAAATAAGCTCAGAGGAAAAAAATAAAACAGATATTTTTGTTGAATGGTTTGCAGTCTCTACCACAGGGTCTGAGGCTAGGTTTCAACCTAGACTGTATGACACCAGACCCCAATTCTGAACATTCTATTAAACCTTCTCTAAAGGGAATGTGTCATAACTATTTAATTCATACCCTAATTAGATGTATTTATTATGTCTTATATGGTGTTATATGTTTTCTGCTACAAATATATAGATTATATATATTGTTCAGTGTTTGAAATCAGTTTAAGAGCCTTTCGTTCTTTAGATGTTTACATAGTAAATACATGTCATACTTTGTGCTAAATATCTTATGGGAAGGATTGGCAATGTAATGGCCAAATCTTTGTCTGTACCCTGGGTAATTATATGTTTGTGACTGCATAAATAATTCTATATTTAACAATAGACAAGGAATTTTCTACTCCTCTAAGTATATTTGCCTAAATCCAAGAAAAAAAAGTTGGCCAAATTTAATAACATATTTAACACCTAAAAATGATGGTTTAAGGGTCAAATCCATGGGAAAGCTTTATCAGTTACATGAAAGTTAACCAATATTAGTTGAATTAAATCTGAAGCATATTTTTCCTTGGGGTACCACAAATGGCAAAGATTGTCAGAAAGAAAGGGGTAAAAAGTCACAACTGGCAGATGTCTGTCATGTAAAGTGAAATACCAAAGGGATTATGTGAAAATGAGAAATTGTTTAATTTTAAGTCAGTTATGAGACACTTAAAACTTAAAAATATGTCAATCTAAAATATTTCTCTATGAAGCTTGCTAAATTATCTGTTTGGGCTAAGCAGATAATTTAAGAAATTAATTTTTTCATGGCATATTTTTTAATCAGAAAAGTTATAAAAATAGGGATCTCTAATCTGTACTAGTTAATATACTAGTGAAAACTTATTGATAAAAATAATTATTTTGATTTCAGTCATAATTTTGTAGATAAGAGTCAAGAATTTGGGAGGTATTCACTGAGCTCTTTGCTTGGGTCACTTATTTAATTGTAGTCAGATGTCTGATTAGGAGTGCAGTCATTGGAAGGCCCATCTGGGTTGTCTTGCTCACGTGGCTTGGCCCTGTACTTGGTTTGCTCAGGGGGAATTCTTTCAAAACAATTGTCTTCCTTGGCACAAAAGTTTTCTTTAAAGCAACCTGACTATTTTGTGAAAGATCTTAATATTTTAGGCATTTATTTTTTCTTGGAAAATGGTGCCCCCTTAAAGCAAATAAACTAGCTTTTTGTTGCTCTAATCCAACTTCTCCCCACTATATAATGTTTTACATGGATGTACTTTCTTAATGTCCAATAAATCAGTTCCATGGATCTCTACCAGATTCCTTTTAAAATCCTGAAGAAACAGACCTTACCCCAGGCCATTTAGATTAGAATCTGGGGATAAGAAACAGGTATCAGTATTCTAAAAAAACAAAACAAACTAAACAAAATGATACCTCTCCACAATATTTCAATGTTAGTCAAGGTTGGAAATCACTATCATAATCCATAAACTACATGCCAACTAGAAACACAAAGAATAGTTATATACCTTGACCAATTCCATCTATTGCTCAGGGGAAAAAAAAAATCAAAACCCAGAGAAGGAAAATGGTTTGCCCAAGAATATAGAGTCAACAATAACAGCCCCCTCATCTGAGAAGAAATAGGAACAGAAGAGTACCCGTGTCCTCTTCAGAATGCTGATGGTGAGAAAGAATGGCATAGGGAGGGGAGAGAATACATGAAGATGTTTCCAGGTTTTTAAATGGCATGAACACTGTGAGGCTTCATCTGTGGCCTTGGCCCCCACGTCCTTGTGAGATTGCTGGGTAAAGGTGAGAAAGCATTGCCTTTGGGTATTAGCATGATGCAGCTCAATGAAAAGCGGAGCTGCCCTCTCTTCTGAGTGGGAATATTAGTGAAGTTCCTAAATTCCCTGGTCTTTGTTCTCTCTCCTTTGATCCTTTTACTTATAAATTTCCTTTTTGTTTTTATTGTCTTTTTATAAAATTCTCAATAAAAAGTTTTGGGAAATATAAAATTTGAAAGAAGCAAATCACTATACAATGCCTGCTACTTATAGTCAACTTTAACATAATAATTGTTGAATAAAGGAATTTTGAAATCCTCTTGAGTAACAAGAGATATTCACTATAATTTTTCTCCCCTCACTCTTGGCTCAAATAATTCCAGTATTTGATAATAAAATTTGTTTTTGATTCACATGATAATTGTTAAATAATTATTCACAATATTTAATTCATTTGCTATAACTTAATTGTTGCCTTTAGGTTTACTTATTATTCTGGCTGCTAATATAATTTTTCATCATTGTTTAAAAGTGTTTATTAAAATATATTTAGATAATATCTTCTTCAATTTTGGTTTTTTTTTTGATATTTATTAAGATGTATCAGCCTGTAACTCTGGATTTTTTTTTTTGCCATCCCAATAACATTTTTCTTGAAAAAATAGTTTATTTGATTATTGCTCCTGAGTTTTGTTCTTGTTTGGGCTTTTGTCTTGTATCTCCACTATCTGTATTTTTTTTTCTTTTTTACAGTTTTCATCTGAGTCTTGGTTGAAGTCCTTGCATTTCATTTCTATAAATCAGTGTTCAAATGCATCTTATTTGTTTTTGAAACCTATCTAGTTTCAATTAAACAGTCATTTTTTTTCCTTATGCAATGTTTTCTGATTTCAGATTGTTCCTGTTTCACATTTCCTTCTTCCACATAGATAGGTAACATATTCTAACAAATATTAATGGGATCATAAATCAGAAAGCCTCTAATAGTACAATATTGTGTTTTTTTTTAATTCTGTTGTGTGGCTTTTATATAGTTTTGTTTTGTTTTTACACTATATCTACTTTGTTGAATCAATTCCTCTAAGCATTCAGGAATGTCTCCTTGTTTTGACATAATGCATCTTTTTATAGAACTGGTAGTATTTTTTCTCCTATACTCAGAAAGTTTCTGTTTGTTCTGGCTGCTAGAGAAGGAAGAAACCCTGCCATATTGGGTTTCTAAAATGTTCATTGAGACCACATCCTGTTTCTTTCCCTCACACAGATTGTGAAGGGATTTCTCTCAGCATTTTCTCCAGTCAGATCCTGGCCGCATTGCTCCTTCGGGGAAACTGGCGGTGAGAGACGTCAGAAATCTGACCCCAATTCCCTCTTGTGTAACGATGGTGAGGAAGATGGGGCAGATGAGTATTGCTAAATAACATTTGTTGAGTGCTTACCATGGACTAGGCACTAGGCTGAGCACTTGCCCTGTTATTTAAATCATAACCCCTTCCTGTTACGTATATGAGAAAAACGAATATATAGGGATTTTTAATACATTCTCCTAAGACTACACAACTATTACGTAAAGAGTCTGGACTAAACCAACATTCTTACTCAATTTACCATTTTCCCCCATTTATTATTTACTTAAAATCTTTTGAAGTTGAGGGCAGGTGGTTATCATCTTTCCTCTTTTTTTTAACCAATAAAATATCACCTCCATTTTACATTCTGCTGGCTATTTCCATCAATCTCTCAGGAGAGTAAAGGTAAAGGGCCAAGTTTATAAAAACCAACTCTCCCAGAAGGTGCAAAAGAAAGGCAAATTACCAGCTAATCTGACTTCTGAATTTGAGATTTTTGCCCTTTTTTTCTTTTTAACAATATAGAAAGTTGAATCCAGGCATTCCAAAAGGCATAACCTCTAAATTGTTTGATAATTCCCTTCAAAATCTTGATAGGAAAATGTTTAAGAGGTCCAACTTAAAGACTGACTATGTAAACTTTTTATTTCAAAGGCTTCAAAAGCTTAGCTATGAAGCACTATTCTATAGGATTAACTGTCAGTAAGTTACACTAGTAACATTTTCAAAGAATTTTGAGTATGGACCTATTGATGGTCATGTAGCCAAAATGGTTTGTATCCATCTAAAGACAATTGGATTATTATAAACTTTACAAAGCAGCCAATTATAAAGTATTTGCTATTCAGCACACTAATTTACAGTGGCTTCATCAAGGTTTCTGGAAGAATTAATAAAAATTGTTAGCAAAGTGGGACATAACACCAAATAGATAAGAGGCTGGAAATGCAATATTACAGAGGGCAGTGGGCAAGCTGAGAGGGCCTTATTTGAAAAGACACTTGAGTCAGAATATGTGTTTTATATGACCATCAACACCTACCTGAGCACTTGGCCCACAGGAAATGCTTAGTAAACACTTCCCCATGAAGTGATGAAGTAGCACTATAATCAGTGTCCAGAGAAAGATAATTAAAACAGAATGTTACATTGATTATTCAATTACCACCTGGGAAAGATGCAAGTAGAATGTCACCAAAGTTGTGTGTTGGCATTTAAACTCCCCATGACACATACTGTTTCTGCTTAAGTAAAACTTAAGCATCTTTTTCACATATATTAAAATCATGCCTTTCAAAAAATTAAACTTGAAAGTGCTTTGGAAATAAAAGTGGTAAACAAGTATAATGGATTATTATTATTCATAGATATATCCAAATTTGGGTATTTAAATGTGAATATTTTAGGTGTTTATTTTAAACTCTGAGTTTTAACTTTTTAAAATTTAGCATCGTAATGACAACATTTTGCTAATATAATGTTTCCACCCTTTTTGTCCTACAAAGGCATGCATATCCCACATAAGTCACATTTTCAGCAGTCCATGTACTGGAAACACTAATTATCATGGAGCAGAAATCAGGGCTTTTTGATAGCAGTCTAATGGACTTATTTCTCATGAAATAAGAAGTATTTATTTTAAGAACATATCAGCCATTGTGCAAAGGAGGGGAATTTGCATGCATGGATGTTTGGGTATAGGTATATGTGCGTTGGTAAGATAACATATTTTTAGTTAATTACTTTTAAATATTTCTGTTTAGCCATAAAGTGCCTTTAAACTCTTGTGCTAAACTCAATAACCTCTCAAAAAACTATCCTTATTTTTGGCCTTTTCTCTAAGACTTTGGTGAAACTAAAGTTAGTGAATAATCCTTAATTGCGAATCATTGAACATGTACTTCTTGTTACAAAATATTTTATAAATATATTAATTCCAAAATTAAGACATTCCTCTATCACATGGGACCAAACACATATTGTAACTGCCTCTCACCCAGTGCCATTTACCAGTGGAAAGTCACTGATGCATTAGTGGGGGGATTCAATAAGTACATTTTTTTTCATTTTACTATTTTTCATAACCTTAATGTTTAGTATTAGAGAAAGGGTTTTAGGGTGTGATGGCATGGTGATCTTAGGGAAGTCATTCAAGTTCTCTAAATCTGAATTTCCTCTTCTCTAATCTGGGGATAATAATAATGCCTACCTCACACTTTCATTGTGAGGATCCAACTAAATCATAAATAGAAGAAAACCAGAAAGGGTTACCCAAGTGGTGATAAATATGTAACCTTACAAATTACTTTAAGAATTGTTGGAATTTTAACAAATTCTCATCTTACATTTGATATGACAAAGCACATGAATAAAACTGAATGACACTGGGGGCTGGATGGTCTCTTGTCCACATCTGCCTCCTTCCATAACCAAAAGTGTATCTCAGTTTGGCAATATTCAGTTATTGAATGCATTTTATATGCCAAGCAGTGAAGATGAAAGTAAGCAGTGTTTTCCCCTTAGTACATATAGTCTAGTAAAATAGGAATGTATAAAAATTAATGTAAATAAATGCTAAAATATTTTTGGGTGCAATATGTTAGGCATTTTGGGCATGGTAGGATGGAATTTGACATATCTTATGATTATAGAAGTTCCCTAAAAATGACAACTGTTGAATCACTCATAATTAGAGATATAAAGACTGGTAGGAAGATTTTTCTGGGAAGCAGGTATGGTAAGAACACAGTCATAGAAGTTCAGCCAACTATACAGTGGAAATGAAGCTACAAGCAGTTCTTTATTATGTGAAAAGAGAGGAGAAACAGAGACTAGTCAAAAATAAGGCTGGAAAGCAAGAGGGGTACTAAGTCATGAGGGCCCTTTTGAGCTTACATTATGTCCTGTGCAAATGAAAGCATAATCTACTGGGATTGCTGTTGGCTGGATCCCCAACTTGACTGCTGTGAAATACATAAAAATCGACAGAGCTTGGCCAGAGAAAATAAAGGATGGTACTATCATGACTAAAAGTGTGGTCTCTGTGTTGATCACGTGGGTTCAAATTCTAACTCCAACACTTTCTGGTTAGGAAATTTGAGAGGCAATTAATTTAACCCCTAGGAGCACTGGTTTAATTATTTGAAAACGACATGTAATAGTTAATATTATCTATCTCTGATTGGGCTCCATAAAGAGTAAATAAGCTGATATGTTAAAGCATTTCATAATAACGGTAAATGCTATCATTATTGATACTGTCTTTAAACCAGAAGAGAGGGAGTTTGCTCAGTTAGGAGATGATCACGGTGGTTCAGGTACGAGATAATGGCCTACATTAGTGAAACAGTGGAGGCAATGTATGGTACTCGGAGTCTGGAAAAAAAATTCCAATGTATGTTGAATAATATGTAATGGGTATAGCATGAGTTATGTGGTGATCACATAACTGTAGTTATACATATATAATTAAGTGATTATTTTTAATTAAAAAATAGCTACACAATTGTCCCATAACTAAGCAAAACAAAAAATAATGATCAACTTTGATTTTTGTTTTCTCCATTGATTTGACTGGTTGTGTTGACATTTAAAAGCTTTGGCTCCACTGTGTTCATTGCACTTGGCCTACAATGTAAAAGGTACAGAAGATAGTGGTTGAAAAAGAATATTTAAACTTTTATATCTGAAATCAAAATGATTTTATTAACCAATGTCACCCCAATAAATTCAATAAAAAAGAATATTTATACTTTATGTGGTAAATTTAAGATATATACTGAATTGATAGAATTCCAGAAAACCTTATGATTATTTGGTCAAATATTTTCTTCTAGTTCTCAATGACAAAGTCAATTACAATAGGAAGCTGCTGTAGAAATTATTGGCAGCGCTGCTGATGTAAGGGAAAAGTTCCCCAAATACACTAGCAGGGTATTCCCCTCAGTAAATTTACTGTACTTTTGGCTGTGGGGTAGATTATTGCACTTTTTAAAACTATATTTATATAAATAATTCCCATAATCTGGGTTCTCTTTGCTCTCACTTTTTCCATAAATCAATTTTTTAAAAAGATTTTATTTTATTTTTGGGTATATTTTATTGAGTATGCTATTATATTTGTCCCATCCCCCCCTCCCCTTTTTCCCCTCCACCCTGTATGCCCTCCATCATCCCCACACCTCTTAGTTCATGTCCGTGGGCTGTCCATATCAGTTCTTTGGCTTCTTAATTTCCTATACTATTCTTAGCCTCCCCCTATTTTTTTTTCAGTCAACATTTCCCCACAACCACTTGAACAAATTGGCTACATTCATTCTTCATATAGTGAAGCACTGTAATTTATTTAAAAAAAAAACATTGTAAGGATTTGCCATATTAAAGCACTAGTAAGTGATAAACAGTCTGTCCTTTGAGCTTCTTATATAATTGGATTGGGACAATGTCCCTCAGAGTGAACCCTTACAAGGCAAAATCTACATTTAATAAACTTTGTATTTGTCTCTATCATATATTGGCAATATTAGCTATTCAGTCAAGATTTGACAAATGAAGGATTGTGAAATAAAAGAGAGAGTAATATTATAGAGGTAGAGGTACAGAAGAAAAGTAAGAGTTCCAAGTAGGGAGATTATAAAAAGCTTTACTAAAGAAATGGCATATTAGCTGAGCCCTGATTGATGAATTCAGCAGGTGAACTGTGTGGAGAGAAAACATGTCAGGCTAGCACAAGCGAAAACATCCAGGTGGGATTAAACATGTCATAATGTTCAGATATCGGTAGCACAAAGGATAGATGGATGAAAGATATGAAAGAGGAACCTGGTAATATGGACAGAGACCAAGTTTTGCTTAGTCTTTAAAAGAAGGCTGATGAGCCTGGGCATTTCTGTGTTGTCAAAGAAAAGCCATGTTTTGGACAGGAGTAACAGCTCGTATGTCCTGAATTTTAAGATTACTTCCCTCAGAATATACGATCTTGTATAGAAACCAGGGACAAAGCACACAGTCTTGCCATGGAAATTTCTCAATTACACAGCACACAAACACATACAAACACACACACAACACACACCTACATTACTAGATAAAGTGGTTCCTAAGTAAATCAACTGAATAGCATAGAATAGAATTTATAAATATGAAAACCTAAACCAACGCTGGTTAGATGACATACTTTCTGTAACATAAAGGCAATGCTCAACCTTTCAACTTTTTGTTTCTCTTTTTTACCACAGCACAGAGGCTGTGGATGATATTGTTCCAGGAAAGATTCTTGTGTGGATGGGAATGCACAATCTTTAATGGCTTTTTGTAATAATGTCATAGTTATCATTCCCATTCCATAAACTATATTAGAAGGCCCATGAATTAAAGGAGTTTAGTATAGAGATAGCCTTGTATTATCTTCAGATTTCTGTTTTAGTTTTTTAATGTAAACAAATTACTGTAAAGGTATTAGTAGTGAAATGAATTCTTTGCACTTCATAGCTGATTGGGGAACACCATTCAGTGTCCTTTGCCTGAGAACTATTCCCTTACAGCACCAAAATGAAAAACAAATCATTCTTAGGGGAAATCCAACTTCTCTTTTTATTTGATTACTGAAAAAAAAAATCCTATGTTCTAAAAGTACTAGACTACATTTTAAGAGCAATTCCTCTGACCAGAATGGAACTGGGTATCTCAGGTCACAATACCAGTTAGGATTCATTTTCAGGGTCCTTGTCAAAGCTCACAGAGTCTTCTTCAAGTACAGTCATGTTGAACTGATATTCTTTGGTCTAAGTTGGTACATATCAAAATTATCAAAATTAAAATACCTAGAATAAACATGATATTATCAATAAATTTGCCTCAATGCTTTCCTGGTTATCTGAAAATAGGAAGAGTGATTTTTCCCCCCCAAGGGAGGAGAAGACAAAAAAAAAAAAGGAAAAGAAAAAGAAAAAAAATGTGTATTGGAGCCAAAAGCCTTATTTGCTGTGAAAATTGCAAATGTTTGCCTGAAGCAAATATGTGAAAATTTGCAATTTGTTGTAGGTGTGGAATTTTGCTATTTTTCACAGTGGAAGAACTGTTCTGTGTAGTTTGCTTTCCCCCCTAGATGTGTGATTCTTGGAGAAATTCTGAGATCAATGCATTTTGATGCCAAAGATGGGAAAGGTGACCAGTTAATCTCAACAATAACTCAAAATTCTGCTATGCAACTCAATGAAATGCTTTTATTTTTCAAAGGTGAATGGTAGCACTTGTTAGAAGAAAGAACAGTCCTAACTGTGTATTGAACTATCATCTAGCACAAAAATTCTGTATTATTATATTATAATACTTTTATTTAGGAGTATAATATTACCTAAAATTAAAGAGAGGTAGAGTGAGTGGATTAGAAAATTATTTAAACTCCCTGGCTGGTGTGGCTCAGTGGATTGAGTGTCGGCCTGTGAATCAAAAGTTCACAGGTTCGATTCCCAGTCCAGGGCACATGCCTGGGTTTCAGGCCAGGTCCCCAGTAGGAGGAGCAGATGAGAGGCAACCACACATCAATATTTCTCTCCCTCTCTTTTTCCCTCCCTTCCCCTCTCTCTACAAATAAATAAAAAGTAAAAATAAAATCTTTTAAAAAGTTATTTAAACTTTGAAAACTTATAAATAATATACCTAAAATTCTGATGCCAATCTTACATATATAGAATTAGATTCAGATATCATGTCAAATTGAATTTATTAAACACAAATATTTAACCATTCTAAAATTATATAATAGTAAAATCTTCTAGCTATGTATAATATACATTTCACTCAACATTGAAGGCATATATTCTTGGAAAAAAGAAATAAAGGAATACTGTATTTCCTTCTAATCATTGTTATACTATGACTTCCGGGTTCCTTCTGATTTTTTCTAAGAAACACCGTGAAGTACTGCATTTGGGTTTTCTCTTGCAGACACTCCCTAGGTGATGCCTACCCACATTAGCCACTGAGAAGAAATGCTGACAGCCTCATACCTCTCCTCTTTCACACATTAAATTTTCTGTTCCATTTTTCATGCTATCAGTGTCACCTTCATTTTAAATTCTAAAATTATAATTTGCTTCCTTCAGTAAGTAACCTATGTTTTAATAGATTTCCCAGGGCTCCCCTTTTCATCCTAGGTAACATGTGCCTTTTAGAGTTCTTCCATAAGAAATGTAGGACAGGATGCAGAATGAAATTTGATGACAGAAGACGTTTAGAAGAAAGGAATAAACATGTGGAAAATTTATTTAGAAGGCCCAGAGATAGAGCCTTCTGAAACTAAGGCTCAGTAGCAGCAACTCAAGAATTTACAGATGATGAAGAAACAGTGGAAGATTCAGTAACTGAAGGTAAAGATGATGAAGCAGAGCTGGAGGAAGCTGAACCCACAGATCTGGCGAAAGATAAAAAGGAAGAAGATGTATTTATTGAGCCTGAATCTTCCCCAAGTGTAGATACCACAATCCCTTTTGTGAAAGGAGATTTTCCAGCAAATAACACTATAAAATTCTTGGTAGGTTTTTCAAACAAGGGTACAGAAGATTTTTTTTGCTGAATTTCTAGAGGCCTCATTCCGTTATCCTTGGGACTACCATTTTAATATCCAGAATTTCACAGTTCTTTCTCTGAAGACTGGAGAGCCACCCTCAGACACAGGCAAGATACGAGTACTCCTTCATTCCTGCAGAGCCCACAGGTGGATGACACTGTGGTCTAGTCATTGATTTGAACTACAAAGATTTGAAAGGCAATCTATTTCAAGATGTTATCTTCAACTGAACAGTCACAGTTAATGAAACAAACGATGGGACCTGAAAGTGTGGTTCAGTTGGTTGGGCATGGTTCCGCAAAGCGAAAGATCACTGGTTCGATTCCCAATCAGTGCATATGGCTGTATTGGAGGCTCGGTCTTTGGTCCAGGCATGTGCAACTAATCGATGTTTCTCTCTCACATCAATGCTTCTCTCCCTTTCTCCTTCCCTTTCCCTCTCTCTAAAAATAATAAAAACATAAATAAAATCTTAAAACAAGAAAAAGAGGAGGGGTTAGACAGAGAAACGATCTTTATGTGTCTTCAGCTCTTGGTTGTTGTTGGCCTTCATCAGCTCTTAGAATCTAGAAAGTTCTGGGAACTTATACAGAAACTAGAGATGGGGACATCAAGTCTGAATGTTGTTAACATGAGTTGGACTTCTCACGAAACCTTGAATCAGATCAATAAAGCCTCAGCAAGAAGGTAGCTCAGGGAACAGGAACAGAAGAGATCAGTGGAGTCTCCTGGGTAAATGTTCCTTTGTGCAACAATCCAGTCTTTACTTAACCTGCCCTGTTTCTCAGCCTGACGGGAATTAGAGCAGAGAAGAGCCATATCACTGTAGAAGGCAGCTACTTACATATGTGTGGACCGAGCACTCAGTCTGTGGTGATAATATTGTTGAAAGTGCACTGCATTCCTTTTCTAAAGTAACACATTTGTTTTTAAACCATTAAAGTCTATGTGTGTGCATGTGTAAAAAAAAAGAAATGTAGGACATTATATTTCTCTCTTAATGGAATTCTCTAATTCTCAGATAGCAAGACTAAATGGTTTGTTTTATACTTACCTGATTAATCTAGTCAAAGTATGTTTTAATTAACAATATATGATGTATATAAGATTCTGAAAGGCCAGTTTACCATTTGAATTAATGCACAGATCACTTTTCACTTTTCAAGTATCAAAATCACTAGAAACTGAAACACTTTGCAGACTATTTCTGCATCTCCCAATCTTCCTTGGAATGCTGCATGAAGTTATTATCAGTTCTTTCAGGTTTTAGTAACTTTCAGTACCTTGAAAGCTTTTCTTAATATCATACAACTTAAACACAGGTAGCATTTTCTTAGGCATTTGTAAAACCTGGAATATGTATTTATTTTTCCTTGGGACTAAAGAGAAAACCCCCCATAAAAATGACTCCCAGCATATGTGCAGGGGTAGGAAATGCTGGAGAGGTAGACAAGGGGCATCATCTAGTTAGAGTTATGCAACAGTTTTCATCCGTTTAAAATAGTAGTTTAATTGAACATAATAATTGAAAATAGTTTCAGTCAAAATGAATTTTAAATTATCTCTAAAACTAAACATCAATTATAAGGTGAGTTAAGGTAAATAAACACAATTTAAAATTAACATATACCAAAAACATATACGAAGAGTCTTCCTCTTCAAAAGAAACACAGTTAAAATTGCAAGGTCTATTGCAATATTTTTCACTGTGGAGATGTTTTTTAAAGTTTAATTCCTTAGTAAATTCATTTCTAGATCACCGTCCCAACGAAGCTTCTACTTGCCAATAAGCACGGAAGGATGACTCCTTTTTATGTCCAGATCAGATTCTAACCCTTTTTCTTATCTGCCCAATTAGCTTTATAGGCCTTGGCTATCACCAGCCTAACTACCTTGGAGCTCCTAGATGAAAGTTCTTTATCCTAGGCTGTCCTATTCATCAGGAATCTAGCAAAACTTAGGTTTGAATAGTTTCCTATGAAACACCTCCCACTCAACTGATTTGTGGTCCCTAATGAACCATAAGCTGATGGACAATTATTCATTTGGCTGAGGCTCGTGGAACCTTTAAAGGGTGCTCGGAATCCGACAAGGCTGCTTATGTGACTTCCATTGAAGTTGAGATACAAGATTTTTGACACGAGCAAGAAATATAACAAGACTTTAACTGAAACCACCATGAAAGAGCAACTTTGACTTAGAATCTAAGTTCCCTGTGATTGGTGTGCAGGCAAACCAAAAAAATAATAAGGGCAACACTTTTCTGCATTTAGAAAATCACACTGAGTTACATAAAATAGAAACTTTGCAGTTTTGAAACATCTCCATGGTGTGCATTATAACTAGCAAGTGACTGCATATTTTAAGACTGCAATCACCATGATTTTTTTGTGAGACTAATATTATACTTTATTTAAAATCCAAATATGCAGAGAGAAAAGGTGACAGTGAAAATTCCCTCCTTAAAACATAATAAGAATATAATAGCTTGCTAAATTTTGTGATTTAAAAAATGCCATTGAGGCTTAATAAGCACATTGAGTCACACTTTCTCTTAAGCACCTCTTGAATAACTGCATGATTCATTATCAGGTAACTAGATAATCAGAAATCTTCCTAAGACAGGAGAATGTATGTTTAGTAATTGAAGACATGACTTGAAAAATTTATTGCCTGGGGTTACTTTTAGTATTATCTGATTCAGCATCCCTCCTTAGACTGTGATGCACAAAGATGAACACAGAGCAAAATAAGAGACAGCATCTCTTAAATATTAAGTGGACTCCCTCCAAAGAATCCCCTTCCATCCCAGACAGGCCACTGACATAGTTTCTGGGTGCAGCTACATACTAAAGTTTGACACAAGTACTTGGTCTCATCAGCTTGAGAACAAGGAATGTTTTATTTTTGTTGTTGTTTTCTTTTTCTGCAGTTTAGGGGATGAGAACATGACTATTTTTCTAAGGCTTGTGGTCAGGTCACTATTGTAAATTTGGTCTCGTTGTCAGTGAATTTACTTACTATGATAATGTTTCTTTTCGATTAATTGAAAAATATAAAGTTTATTTCACTGAGCTATCCCTCCTGGCCACATGCCACCACAACTAAATGCCAATAGTAACACTGTGTGTCACAAGGAGCACCAGTGTTGTAAAGGATGAAGGAGAGCAAAAGGAAGAAGGAAATAAGACAACAAAAAGGGCCTATAGTTTTATCTAATTCTTATTCAGATATTTATTTTATTATTATTTGCTTATGCTGCCAACTGTAATCTGTGGAATTAAATTGACCTTTGCACAGAAGTATTTTATAATATAGATACCCTTCACACAGTGAAGCAATGTAACTAGTGAAGGGAAGCTTTCAAAGGAGTGGTGAATGGATGTAGGCTTTCTCTAAAATCTCAACGACTACCCCTTCTGCCCACCCCATATTTGAATTACTAATACATAGAATGGGCTGCTTCAGTGAACGATTATAACATAGACAATTGTAATACATTTTACCAACATATTGAATTTACTGAATTTTTTAACACAGCAATTTACTTCCACTAGGAGATTATGCTAGTTTTCTCAGATGCTAAATATTGGCTTTAATTTTGGAATTTCAGGTCAGGACTCAGGAATGTTCTATTGGAATTATCTCAATATCCCATATGTCAAAATGTCTTGACAACAATTGATATGATCAAAAGATAATACTGATGTCAGTGATCATGAAAACATGTCTGCTTTTGTAGCAACTCGTGTGAGATTTATCCAAGTACTTTTTCATTACTATTTCTTAGTGAATAGAAGAACCCGGGGTCCCATAAGAGCTGTATTGTTTTGTAAGTGTCAGCATCATGCACAGTAATCAGTCTTCAGAAAACCTCATGTCTTCAAAAATGATGCGACTTGGTAATACCAACTTGATTATCTGCTGTTATGTATCTGACAATATTTAATAGAACCATAAGAAACTGCCACTTTTGCAGACAAAAAAAATGGTTGGATATTGGCAATTTCATATAAAGCAACTTACTTCTGGATGGTGCAGTTTTCTTTTAAGAGGGAAGGACTGGATAATGAGCAAAGTAGAAATTGGTTGATAATTACTTTTTTGAATTGATATAGTAACTTCTTATATTATGGTTATCCAGGGTTTTTCAGTTTTGTTAAAGATGATTCTTTTATTGTCTTTTAACTCACATATAAATCTTATATAAGAAACTCATAAAAATGTAAAGCAAAAAATCTTACAAAAGTTATTCTTTTGGGCTCTCCTTATAATGACAAAATTTGTGATGTAAATAAGTTGGGTATAATTTTAAAATGTTTCAGCCATTATAGAAGGATAAAGAAATTAATTGTGGCTTTAAAATATGTATTACAGTGATTTAGATCCTTTCATTTTATGTGAAAACACACTGTTTTCCTTTAATAGCACTTTGGTACTTTCTTACAGTATTCTATGAAGGAGATTTTGCACTTCAAAATTAAAAAATGTTTAATATGCAAGGAGAAAAAATATGTTAAAATAGAGCAATGAATGTGAATCTTCATAAGCAGGCTACTTAATGTGATGTAAATGATGTGGGGTTTCTAGACTGGTTCAAGTCAACATGTCCAGATAATCAGCCACTCAAAACAAAAATGAATCTAAGTTCCTATATTACATTATATCCACTCAACAAATAAATTGGACACTCAATTAAAATATGCAATCTCTATTTTTATATTCAAATATTATTTTGAATTATTCACTTTTGAGACACGTTGAGCATTAAAAATAATTTGCTTAAAGATATTCTGCTTTTACAGCTACTCCCAAATTCTTGATATAGTACAACACATTGGGGTCCCATTCTTTATCAAACTCATGTTCTGGAGTTAGTATATCTAAACATCAAGTAATCAAGAATGTGGATTAAACTTTGACCATGGTCTGGTCTGCTGAATTAATCTTATTTTAAGTAGCACTAACTACCAATAGGAAATGCTAAACGAGCTAACCTGATCCAGAATCTGTCATGAAGAGGCAAAGAAACACCTGCAGCTAAAGTGTCCCTCCACTCCTAATATGAGGAAGAAGACGTGAGGAAGAATTACAAGTATGGAAAGGGCAAAAGATAAATTCCAGGGAGCTCCTTTTACTAGTTTTGCTCCTTTCCCTTTTATAACAACCCATCTGTCCCCAATGGAAACAATCGGCATCTTAACACTTCCATGTGTCACCAAGAATGAAGTTGTAGTCTTAAGAAGGAAGATGAAATGGCAAGTTTATAGTGTGTAAACTGCTCTTTGCATCCATTGTATCTTTTAATAATAATAATAACAACAATATTTTGAGGAATGTTAGTATTCCCAGTATCAAATGAGGACATCAAGGCCCAGGGAAATGATTTTAGTCATTTAAGGTCTTCACAGAGATTTTGCAGAGAGGTTAGGATTGCAGCTTAAATCTTGTGACTCCAAGTGTAATTTTCCCCCTATGCTGTTATAATGTCTCTCTCATTAATCTATTTACACTGAGAAATAAAAATATTGATAAAGTTTTAAGTAGTAATTCCTAAAATTACCTGGGAACTTTAAAAATAATTTTAAAATTCTGAACTTCAGTGTTAGATATTTAAGAAAGTCTAGTTTGTGAAGTGTCTGGTTTTCTTTATTTCAAATTTTACTTTAAGTTTTCCCTAAGTAATGCTGTTATTCAGCCACACTTGAAAATGTCTTTAAAGTGTTGAGACATCTTTAAAGTATATGCAAGAATATTTACAAATATTTTTTAAAAGTGAAAAGAAATTGTTTTGGGTTGTGACAAGGATGCCCAATAACACATTTACTGAACAGAAAAAAAAAAATGTTATCAGACCTATACTGATGGAAAGCAAGTCTGGTGGGGCTGAAGGAAATATTTTTAAGCCAAGCATTTCTATTCAAAATTTTTCATTATGTAGATGTCTAGAGAAGCTATTTTGAGGAGGGGGAGCTTCCTGGCACCTCTGAAATTATGAAGGGACATAACTCTGCTTTCTAAAAAATGTATTTTTGCTTTCACATTGCATGCCTGGACCGTGATCAAATCTTAAATTTGAAAAAATAAGTCAGTAGGCTGCTTATCATCCCTGGAAGAACACAGCCTACAAGAAAAACAAAGCTGTTTCAAATGTTAGCTTCATCTCCTCTGTTAGCTGCATGAACTAGGGAAAATATTTAGCCTCTCTGGATCTTAGTTGTAGCCACTAACTACAGATATGCACATGTATTTCATGGAGTTGTCCCAAGAATAAAGCAAGCTGTTATACAGTGCTTGGTCCTAGTAAGTGTACAAAAAATGTAACTGGCATTCATTTCAAAGGGATGTGGTCTTTGAGCAGCAACCTTTTAAACCAAAGCACCTTCCATTTGTCAGTGTCTCCCATCTTGTGTTATAGCGTTCTCCAAAGATGCTGTAAAAAATAAGACTCCATGAACAATTTGTTTGTCAAATCCTAAAAAACTGCCATGTAGAGATTAATAATAAATAGATAAAAAATCTTGAGAAGTTTTTCATTAAAAAAAAAGACTTTAACTTTATTTTACCCATCATTTCTGTAAACATATGTAACTATGGATCCCTTATCCTCAAGGGACACCTATTAATATTCTGTAAATAATATCCCTTTGAGAAAAGATTCTTCTTTTATTACTAATATCTTAACAATACATATGTATTTGCTTTTAGACAAATTGAAATAGGGTAAAATGAAACTTCAGGGTGTTTAATTTAATTACCCATAGGTAGTATTTATACCCACATAGTGTTGGAGTAGCAGAATAAAAATCTCTTTATAATACAGATCACATGTACAACTAAGGTACAGACACTGTTTTCCTGATTCCATGTAGTCATGAATGTGTGTGTCTTTGTGTGAGTATGTGTTCATATGTGTATGTGAACTTGTATGTATATGTGTAGAAATAGGAATGCCTTTATGTAAGTACTGTAACAAGTTGTGAATGATACATGAAATATAATTTACTGTTCAATAAAAAGGTATAATACTTTTTTAATCTTTATACCATATAATAAATATAGATTACTAAATCTTAAAAAGCTTACTAATTTAAACATCAAATCTGAGTGCAAATTTAAAATGACAGATGGTTACTAGACAATGTGGTGATCATTTTTTAAAGTATATTAATGTTGAATATGCTGTACTCCTAATACTAATATAATAGTGTATGTCAGCAATATTTTTTGAAAAATAAAATAAAATCTTTCAAATTCTACGTTTTTGAATTCAGTTTTCCCACATTCTCTTGCTTCTCAGAGTTTACCTCCACTGAGTGGTATTTTTTCAGATAACCAGTTTATTTAGCAAAAACCAAAGAACTAAAAATTATGTTGTGCACAAAGCAATATTTAGGTTCTTTCAACATTTGAGGCAAAACAAGAGGTTCGATTTCCTCCAAGACCAACTTAGGGTCACTGCTTGTTTGTTTTTCTTTACATGGGCACTCCAGTCTTCCTTAACATCCAATTTGCTTTCAATCAGTAGGTATTTAAACTACAGGAGGAGTCTAGCCAAAATAAGCCATCCTTCTGCCAGGTCCAAAGTCTCCTTTTCTCCTTCTCTCTCTGGGTTTCCTCTTATAACTTTACCCTTCACTTAGTTCTGTGGAACTTGCCTGGGCCCTCTGAGGGACATTTAACTTTGGGGAGTTATAACTCTTTCTAAACAAAGTGGCAGAATCACTGTTCCTAAAGAAGGCAATTGTTGGCAGAAAAACAGAAAAAGGAACATAAGAAGAACAAGCCTTATCTTACCCTGTTCCTGTTCATGATTATTCTAAAAGCCTGGGTTGTTAGGAAAGGGACAATCCCTTGCCCATTTCCATTCCTATAAAAATAAATAAATAAATAAATAAATACCTACATAAATAAATATGTAAGTCAACACATAAGTACATAAATAAATGTGTGTGTGTACTTTTTAAAGTATGAATGCATATATAATAGAGAAGTTCAAGTTCACAGTTAAAAAAAAAAAGATATTTGGTATGGTAGTCACTGCCTAAAGCTGGAGAAAGTATACTATGTAAGGAAGCAGTGTTCTCTGCTGCTGCCTTTCATTTTAGTCTCTCAGCAACATGTCCTGATTTACCTACAATCCAATTCATCTCTAAAAGTCAAGTCCTGCACTGTCTTTTTTTTAACACAAACTTTAATAAAAAGTAATGGTACACACACAATTGATTAAATAACATTGAAGACACTCTAACTCACTTGAATTTACATACATAACTGAAAGTACCTTGGTTTTCCTTACTGACTTCTCCACCCTGGGGTCCCTTTCATTTCCTGGAACCCAACTCACCCATGGCAATCATGAACTACAGCATTTAGGAGTGAGAAACTTTCCCTAAAGATGCATCCAAATATGATTTTTTCTCATATCAAGAGCCCTTTAAAATTCTTTTTTTAAAATAACACTTTGAAAAAAATAACATCTGTTTAAATCTTTTATCATGATTTAAACACATTTTCAGTTATCACATTTTTTCTTTTTTTTTCCTTTTTTAAAAAAAGTTCTTTTTATACTTGTTACCATGGACACAATGTTGCTTGCCTCAGAGTCTAATTAAAATGGTTATTTTCTCAGGCAAAGAATTAGAGAATAATCACGTGTTTGGGGGAGTGGTTTCAAAACCTGAGGTTACTATTGTTTAGGGTCTCTTGATAGAAAAGTTTCTCCTCTATAAAAATCATCTTTTCATTTCAGAAGGAGTTTTTTTTATTTTTTGGCCAAATAAATCCCTAAAAAGATCCAACATATACTGTTTAGAATTTAGGGGCCAAATTTTAATTTTATATACCTCTACATCTCTGGTCTTTGGTCAGAGTTCCATGGATTATAAAAGCAATGATCCGGTATCTGTAAACATGAGTATGTGTGTTGGGGAGTGGAAATAAATCTTCCTCTTACTAACTTATTGAATATACAACATTTGGTCCAAAGTAGAATGTAAAAAAAAAAGAAAAAATATATATGAAGAAATTTCTTAAGTTTTAATCCATCTTCGAATAAAACCACCCTCCATCTGTTTTTTTAATTTATTGAGGTGACATTGGTTTCCATCTGTTTTTATGTAGTTGATTCTCTCGTTTTGAACCATATGTCTTTGTTGTAGTTGTTCTAAAGAAAAAAATTAAATAATTTTAAATGGTCAAAACCTTTGTTTAAATTTAACTGCGAACATGAGTTTGTTTAACACATCCAGCAAGCATTTTAAAACTAAATAAGTCAGATACAATGTATTTTACTTCTTCCATAACAGTGTTTCTAAGAGCACACCATTGACAATGTTGACTACCAGGGTTCTTAGAATAGCTAGCAATAATGCAGAAAGTTACCATGGTTTTCCTACAAGGATGTAAATTCAGCATTTAAAATGTTCAGGGCTGGGGAGTCTTTACTACTTTTATTTATTTTCCACAACTCACTTTTGCTTCTTCTACCTTATACCATCTTAGCATACTCCCAATATATTATTATAGAAAGTTGAAAAGTGTTCAAAAGATTATTTAATATGAGCTTCCATCTCTTGAAACCTATCATAATAAGATGTTTTGATTATTCTATATTGTTTTGTTATTAAAGAAAGGGCCCAGAAATATGAGATTCTATTGAACAGCAATGTAGTAACAAGGAGTGGTAGGTCGGTGTGAAGCTGAGCAGGCGGTGTGACAGAAGTCAGAATTCAAGGGCAATCACTGGTGCTAGTAAGTTCTACGGCACTTTGCTGGACTATTATTTACCCTCTCTAAAACAAAATAATGAGTCCGTATTCTTTAAGTTTTCTTTCACTTCCAACATTCTGTGATAGTTTGATTTTTCACCAGTACTTAAATCTTATCTCTCAAATTGCTGATTACTTAGACTGGTGATCAGGTATCACATTACCCTGAACCATAACCTTACTCATAGATTTAGGGACTTGTTATTTGAGAATCGAGAAGGGAGTTTTCTGGTTGACAAAACAGAATCTCCTGAATTTAAGAATAACTGTAATATTTCATAAAACTTGTTTGATTGTGGGAGGTGGTTTGGGGTTTTAACCCCAAATCTCTGAATGTCCAATTCCTTTGTCTAAGTTAAGGTAACTTAGAAAATGTTAAAACTTTTTGGAACTGAAATTTGGCCTTGAGGAAAAAAACACACATAAACACTTAAATAGCAGTTGATAGTCTACGAAAGCCAGCTATATTCTATTAAATTTTAGTTGGTAAATATTCAGTTAACTTTTTAAAAAGATTTTATTTATTTATTTTTGGAAAGAAGAGAAGGGAGGGGGAAGGAGAGGAAGAGAAACATCAATGTGAGGGAGAAACATTGAACTGTTACCTCTTGCACATGTGGGTCTAAAACCCACTCATGCACTCTGACTGGGGATGAAGTGGAGGCCGTTTAGTTTGTGGGATGATGGCCAACCAATGGAGACACACTGGTCAGGGCAATATTTGATTAACTTTAAGAGAACACATTCATATTCCACACCAAACCTAGCGGCACTTCATTAAAATCAAGTGCCTGTGTTGCTGTTGTTTAATTTTCAATAACATTTTTTTAATATTCAATATTATTTTATATTAGTTTCAGGCATACAGCATAGTGGTTAGATAATTATATATTTTAGAAAGTGGTCATCCTAATATTTCCAGTGCCCACCGGCACCATACATAGTTACTAAAATATTATTGACTATATTCCCTAGGCTGTATTATACATCCCCAGGACTGCTTCGTAACTACCAATCTGTAGACTTCAACACCTTTATGTTTTTCACCCAGTCCCCCAACCCTGCTTCTCCTATGGCAACCATCAGTCTAAAACATAGTGCCTATGATTTTAGACAGATCCTTAATGCTGCTGAAAACAAAAAAACTTACTAATTTATTATGTTTTCTTAAAACAGTCAAAATCATAGTTTTTGCATTGAGCCTATAGAAAGAAAAGGAAAACCAAGTAAAATTTTATTTGCCTCTTTCTTTAATCCTTAAGTTGTTTCTCCTTTGACCACTCTGCTAACAATTTCTTCAAACAATATACCAATGCCTGAATGAATAATTGTTGGTCTCTCCTCCAACACAGTTTTAGAACCCACGGAGGCAGGAAATATTTTTGTAAGGATGCCAAGTGATTCTGGCTTGCTTGATCAAGAGGCCAAAAATAGGCAACTATTTTCAGAAAATCAAGTTTGACCTTAATTCTGGCACTGTGAAAATCAAATGTAAAATATGAACAAAAATCCAATTCAGTTTTATCTAAATCTTTAATGCTTGGGAAAGACATAAGAATAAGAAACAGTAACACATAGCCTATATTGTTTTGGTTATATTAAATATATGTGATACTCTTCCTTTTAGAATGTTTAAATTAAGATAAATTCAAATTGTTGAAAATTAAAATGATTCCAAAGCAAAGGTGCTATAATTCACATACAGATATGCTTAATCTAAATAATATTCATTCATTGAAAGAATATTTAGTAAGCTCTTTCTATATGCTGGGCACTCTTCTTGGTAGTTTAGGCACAGTGAGGGACAAAAGAGCCAAGGCTTATTCTCTCATCGAGTTTCTAGTCTTCTGAGAAATGCAGATGATAAAGAAATAAATAGGTAACTTCAAAAACAACAATATTTGTAAAAAAGGATAAAAATAAATTGGGCAAAGGTGTATTTCTTTAGATTAGAAGTTTGGGGCAGTGACAGGTGATAGTTAAGCTGGTGATGGAATGACAAAGAGAAACAAAGCATGTGAAAATGTGAGTGGGAGAAATTGTAGAAAAGAGCTTTAAAGACCATAGTCAGGAGTTTGGATTTCACTGTATGAGGTGGGATGCTCATACACACAGAGGTGAGGATTTTAGGCAGAGGAGGGGCATACATGCCCAGATTTCTATAAAATAATTCTTATTCCTTAGATCTTGGTCCCAAATAACACTTTCTTAGGGAGCCTTCCTTGGTCAGCTAGGATACTCTGTTAGATTTGAAGTTAGAAACTTTGTCTGCTCTTGTCTATCTTGTTTATCTCTATTCCTAGCACAATGTTCTCAAAAATAGTTTGCTGAGTATATGCATGAATACATAATCTATAAATCAATAAATGAATAAAAATTTAAATACAATAAGTGAAGAATTTCAAATTCTAGAAATTAAATACACTGAACACTTTACAGACTTTTAAAAAAATGAAGAAGTTTAGGTGAACCCATTACTTCTTCCCTATTCCACCTGAGTTGTCATGCAGAAGGGTAATCTTACAATGAACAATAACTCAGCCCTCATCTGTCTGGAAACAAATATACAAATACAGATGACATTTATATTCTGATGTTTTCTTTCATTTCTTGTTTTATGTCAAAATCCATCAGGCAGTTATTTTCATAAAATGTACATTGATTACAAACTCAGTGTGTCCATATATGTCTGTGGTGAAAATACTCTTTATTTCCTTTACAGATCTTCTGATATATGAGGATAGTAAACCTAGGGGAAATGGAACAACATATTACATTTCTTTTGCTTTTTTTCATAATTGATGAGTCTATATTTTGGGGGAGCAGGTCCACTCATTTAGTGGACAAAGAATTTTTTTTTCTCAGTTTCACAGTTGTAAGTTAAAAAAAAAAAATTTAACCAGATTAAGATACAGAAGCAAATGACCCTAGAGTAATAGGAAACATTGTAAGAATCAGAATGGAAGCCTGAAAGATAAAAGGGGAAACTGAGTGTGGTTTGAGATGAGACAGATGTTAAAACATGCAGAGTACTGTAGACAGCTTAAAAGATTTGGTTTTTATTCTAAGAACAACGGAATATTGCACAATAAAGAAACAGAAGAGGTAATGGCATTGTCAAGTTTCATTTGGAAAATAAACTCTGTATTCCTTATGAGAATGATGCAGGTACAACATTAGGTGGTTATCTATTAGGAAAGAAATGATGGAAAAGAGGCAGTGATAAAATATTTAAGAGGTATGAACTAATGGCTTTAGTAATATGTTGGGTGAGAATGAGGGTAGTGATAAGAATGACTGTTAGATTTCTTCTGAATCAAATTGGATGGTGGTGCTGTAACAGAGAATAAAAACTTTATACTATTCTGATTTACTATACTGATAGTTTCTTTATAAGCACATTGCAGATGCCAGTAGCTCCCGTTCCTGCTCATACTAGAAGTGGTCTTGAGCCATGACTTCGGTTGACACAGATCACCCAACTGCAGGAATGCGGCTGGTGCTGACCAGTTTTAGAATGCTGACATTAAAGACCCACATCAGGATCAGCAAGGACTCTGCCTGTGTGTCCGCAGCCTCTCTCCCTGTTCCCTTCCTTCTGCTTTCCCTCTCCCTCCTTATAAAAACCTGTTTGCACTGAGATGTTGGGATGGCCTTTGAGATGAGCCTGCCATCTTCTCTGGTTGTCGATGCCTGAATTAACCCCTTTCCTTCGAAACCAGAACTTGTCTCACGAGTTTGGCTTTTGTTGGGGCACGCAGCTGAAACTTGGGTTTCAGTTACAGTACTACTCACTATGATAATGCACTGGGAATAAAACAAGTTTGATGAGGAGGGTCATGATTTCTTTTTTTCACATGATAAAATTGAATTCCAGAGGGAACTCAACTGGGAAAATCAAAGATACAATTAGATATAAATGTCTAGAACTCAGAAGAAAGTTCTAGAGATACACAATTGAAAGATATTGGCTTATGGATAATAGTTGAAATACATAGTACTAAATGTATGTCCTAGGAAGAAAGATAAAGTGAGATAAGGGTCTGGTACTGAGTCTTAAGAGACCCCAGAAAGAACGAGATAAGCCTGAAGGGGAGAAAGGATGATCCAGTTTTGGTATAGTTTGTAAATTTTTACTATTTATCTATTTAATAAATATGTATATGAAGTATTGTTATATAATATTAGTATAGTTGCTGGAAATTCAAAGAAAAGTGAAACAATCTATGACAACTCTGCTTTGTTAAAAATATAAGCATTTCCCTTAAGACGATCTACTTTAAAAACAAAGTTGACATCAACTTAATCAGATCCAAATACTCATTATATGTACTGTTCTCAGATATAATTTATTTCACAAGATTTCTCTATTTTTTTTACAAGAACACATTATTTGACCAGTAAAGAGAAGACAGTATATAGTTTAAGAAAACATTATATTACTTTGACCTTTTTGATTGGTTGGATTGGAATATCACATCATGTCTATCTAACTAAGGGCAAGACTGTAAACACTATGAACTTCACTAGTCAGCCAATCAAATTATAGAGTGTTGTAAAGGTCAAAGCAATACAATATGCTACTATAATTTACATAACACGTGCAGAATTACAAGTCCAATATATTTTATCCTTCAGACAAGGACTGAACAAGAGCATACAAAGGCATAATGTGAACATATTCTGCAGACAATAGAGCCAGAAAAAGTTTCTTGAGTTTTCCAAGATTGCTACTGAAGTCTTTGAAAAGTTATTGGATTTCTTGGAACTCATTTTTTATCTTTTGAAGGAACAGATATATTTATAATTACTGATTTCAATAATATTAAGTGATGGGATTTTAAGATATAGCAGTGAATACAAAGGTATCCATACCTTCAAAATGCACACACTCTTGCGGGGCATAAGACAAGTAAATAAGCAACTACTTAGGTTAGTTTAGGCAGTGATATACGGAGCATCTCAGCACAGGCCTGCCCACAGTGTGTCATTGTTCTTCTTTGCCTCTACCATTGCATAAAGATCTGCATTTATATATAAAGTAAAAGGTATCAGCACAATTCCAATGAATCTTATGGTCATGGGCCCCTAACCTCTAGGCTAGAGAAATAGTTCAAGATTCAACAATGAGGTAATGTGAGGTTCCACATATTGATGCTACCAAAAACATGATTTACATTAAGAAGGTCTAAAATCAGTCCATAAAACTCTCCTAACAGAAAAAAGAAAAAATGTAGCTGCTTCTATTTCATTCCTCTTTCATTAACATTTTCTAGGCAGGGGGCTGGTTGATGTGATTCAGTGGACTGAGTGCCGGCCTGCAAATGGAAAGGCCACTGGTTCGATTCCACAGTCAGGGCATGAGGCTTAGTTGTGGGTCAGGTCCGAGGTTGGGGGCATGCAAGAGGCAACTGATTGGTATTTCCTTCACACATCAACGTTTCACTCCCTTTCTCCCTCCCTTTCTTTTTCTCTAAAACCAAATAAATAAAATCTTAAAAAAAACACACATTCATTTTCTGTGCAGAATGTGACCTACTGTGATGTTTTCCCCTTTAAATGTTACTATGGATGTTGAAATAAACATTCCTCTAAAGATATGCACCACTCTGTTCATTACAGTATAATTTATAACAGCCAAAATTTGAAAGCAACCTAAAGTACTTATTATTAGATGACTGTAAAAAAAGGCTGTGATGCACTTACACAATAGAATACTACTCAGCCATAAGAAGGAAGGAAATCTTAGCTTTTGCAACAGCATGGATGGATGTGGAGAGTATTATGCTGAGTGAAATAAGCCAGTCAGAGAAAGACAAGTACCATATGATTTCACTTATATGTGGAATCTAATGAACAAAATTTTAAAAAGTAGAAACAGACTCATAGACACAGAGAACAGACTGACAGTTCTCAGAGGGAAGGGGTTTGGTGGCTGACTGAAGGGATTAAGCAAAGAAAAAACAAAAGACTCATGAATACAGAGAGCAATGCTGTGGTGATTGTCAGAGGGAACAGGAGGCAGGGGGTAGAAGGAGGTATAGGGATAAACGGTGGTGGAAGGATAGAGGAGGATTTAACGGAGGGTGCATCGGCCGCGTACCCTGGGCCCTGACTTCTGAAGGCATGCATGTATTTTTATTTTCCCTGTCTATCTCTTTTTTTTAAGGGGCCCAATATTTTCTTCTGTGCCTGGAGCTTCAACCGACCTTAATCCGCCTCCGCGGAAGGAGACTTGATTTGGGGTGGTAAACACAATATACAGGTGATGTATTGTAGAATGGTATACCTGAAACCTGTATAATTTTATTAAACAATATCGCCCCAATAAATTCAATTTAAAAATTGAGGTGGTAAGAAATAACAGTGGAGCCAATGTGATTTTTAAAAACCTGCACTTTCTAGGTCAATCACAGAAATATTACAGTCTAAAAAACAAAAATAAGTCATAACATAGTAAGTTATAGAATGTTAAGTGAATGTTCAGAGGAATAACACATTTTCTTTGACAAGTAACTAACTTTGTAAACTCATAATTTCACAAGCTAAATGAAGAGCAAAAATATTGAGCAATAAATGATAGAATCCAATTAACTATCTTTTATCACTCAAAATTATAGAAAAAGGACGTCTAAAATTAAACAACTAAAATACAAAAAAATTAAATTAAATTAAACACCTATTTCCAATTGCTGAAAATGACTATCTGGTGGATAATAAATACTTTATACATGAGTGATACACAAAATGGGTTTGCAAGGGTATATTAAGAATCCTTTTTTTAAAATCTTGTATTAAGTACTTTAAATATGTATGAATGTAGATAAACAAAAATTATCCTTTTAAAATCTGTGGTCATTGCTCATCCTATATCAAATCTTTACTTACAACAAATCTTGGGATCTCTCTCTTCACAACTTCAGCAATTTCTTTCAAAAATTATAGCAAATATCCTGAATTTCTAAAATATAAGAATCAAAACCATTACAACAAATGAAGTTTACCCAAAGTAAGATGTATATGTGTATACAAAAGTACATTTTAAAGGAGATAAACAATAATCTCCAGAGAATAAATTTTTAAATATTGCTCTGGATAAAGGATTTTTTTTGTGATTTAAGGAAAGGTAGATTCTCTGGACCCACATTCTTAACTCACTCGGTTAATAAAGAATCAGAGTAA
Source organism: Mormoops blainvillei (assembly GCA_004026545.1). Taxonomy (NCBI): domain Eukaryota; kingdom Metazoa; phylum Chordata; class Mammalia; order Chiroptera; family Mormoopidae; genus Mormoops; species Mormoops blainvillei. The sequence goes on along the minus strand of PVJD01002361.1, from coordinate 76,988 downwards.
CCAGGGTAAAGCTGACTAATACATTAAATACCTTTCAAAATGTAAAGGCTTTTGATATAATTCAATAGAGCAAATTTACAGATTAATACAATGTAGTAGGAAGAGGTTGTGACTTGCTTAAAGTCACACATCTAATTAGTTACAAATCTCAAAACATTCCAAAAATTTGCCCTCTCACTCGGGGTAAAACCAAGGGCCTTACCCTGGCCTCCAAAGCAATGTTAGTGAAGGTTCAGGCAGAAATGACGGCACACACAGAGTTTACTGGAAGAATGACAATAATGGGGCCGTTTGTAGCAGTGCGAGCAGAGTTAAGGAATCCAAAGACGGAGGTAAAGCATCCAGGGAATGGCAATAAAAAAATAAGCCATTATCACTTCTAGACTTGATGGGAAATAGGAATGAAACACTTTTCAGCTTCTAGAGGTAAGGTGCTGCTTGGCTTGTGGCCCCTTTTCTGTGTCTTCAAAACAAGAAACCTTGTACTTCTATGACCCTTCTCTCACTGACCACAGCCAGAAAAAGTTGTTTGCTTCTAAGAACTCATGTGATTAGATTGAGCCCATTGGGATTATCCAGGGTTATGTCAATCTCAAGATTTATAAACCTTAATCGTGTCTGCTCTATGGCTTTTGTCATGTCAGTCAACCTATTGACAGTTTCTAGGGGTTAGGACTTGGACCTCTTTGGAGGGCCACTGTGCTGCCTACTACAAGTTTAGAGAACAAGTTTCATTACAATGTCAAAATTTGCTCCAAATTTCTCCCCAAACATTCCCTATCTTTTTCATTTTCTCACTTGTGAATACTTTTTTTATTTTTTATACTTATAGTCTTCAATTAATTCTCTTCTATTTGCTTCTAAAATCAAAGCAGTTCAGGCTATCACCTCTCCACTCAACTTCTATAGCTTTTTTCAATATTACCAAGATCTCCTCCTTGTAGATAAAAGGGGTATCTTTTAGTTCTTATACAATGGCATTAAATATTATTAATCCACCTCACTTAAAATGCCTTTCTCTCTTGGCTTTTCTGATATTTCTACTACCTTTCTTTCAGCTCCATCTCAGCCTCCATTAAGGATGTTGCTTCTATTTATCCTTTAAGTATTTTCACTTTCCCAATTCTCTCTTAGGCCCCCGTGTATGATATGACATCTTTCCCAAATTTTGTGTACAAAAAGTATACATTTCAATTTTCGGGTTGACTCTCCCACCTGCCTCAGTTGGCTGCCTGTCTTCACACCAGTCAGGTCTTCCTGCACTCCCATTGCATGCCTGAGCCGGAATTGCCTGGGGACCAACATCCATTCAATACTTTTGTGGTATAATCTTCTTATACAAATAATCTCATTTAGTATTTTTAACAAGCTTATGAGGTAGGTACTTCTAGCATACTCATTTTACAACTAAAGAAATTGAGATCCAGCCAGACTGACTAACTGGTTTAAGATTGAATACTTAAAGAATGATTCTGTGAAGGGGAAATAAGTAATGTTCCTCCAGAGAGAGAAGATATGTTGTTTGTCAAACCATATTATAAAGCAGGGCTTTTATTTGTTTGTTTGAGGGGAGAGGGAAGAGAAATGAAAGTGAGGTTTTAGGTAAAATCTTAACCATTCACACCTTTGTTCTTTAATTGATGTCCTGTCATCTCAGAATGCAGTAGATGTAGAGGTAAATATAGTTGCTAATTAATGCCCATCCTTAGTTTAGTCAGTAACTCAGTGTGGATCAAATGCACATTCTAGGAAGAACGATACCACTTTAACCTGCCTTCAAGTGTGGCTTTGTTAGCAAAAGTCCCCAGCCTGAGTTCTAAATAAACATAAAATATTTTATTTTCCCAATTTCCATGGAGTATGAAGATTGAAGTAGAGAAAGTAAGGTCCTGAAACCTTTGGGCAACCATGTGAAGAGGAAGCACCTGCCTGCCCTCCCTGGGCAGTAGGCTGGCACAGCAGTTGTCTGTCTACCTTCTGGGCTTCTCAGGCCCTGTTTTCTCTCGTTTGCTCTCTCTCTCTTTCTCCTGCTCTATTTTGTCCTCTCATTTATTTTTCCTCATTTCCCCTCTCCTCTCACTCCACTTTTTCTCTCATTTCTCTCCCTTTCCCCCTCTCTTTCTCTCTTCCTCTGTGAGTAGAGTTAGTTTCTGTTAGCATTCAGAATAAATCCTACTTGCTCTGATCTGGTTAATCCAGCCTGACTGCGAGGTTCATACGGGAGTAATATAACTCCGTAGAAAGATACAGGATAATGAGAGGACCAAGAGACCCTGAGAGCAACACTGTCAGGTACTGATGAGCCAACTTGATAACCTAACTTAAATTTAACATTTTAAAAATATGTGCTCCTCATCTAGAAAACATATCAATCTCCTGCCTGGATAGCATGAGCATCCAGCAAGTAAAGTAAAGCAAGTAAAAGGAGTTAAAACCTCATATTTACTGTTAGAATGCAGGCCTATGGCCATGCTTTTTCACCACAGGCATTTGAAGAAGCTATTTCCAAGCCGCCCTTGCTCTTTGACCATGACAATTATAATTAAGGGAGCCGTCTCCCAAAGCAGTCATTCCCCATTTTTATCATGTGTTTCGTCTTAGCCTCTTTCCCTCTAAGTAAGCACCTTTTTGTTATTTACTTATTAAATGTCTGTCTCCTTTATCTTTAAAGGAAGCTCCATGAAAGCAGAGAAATTGTCATATTTTTTTCTTACATCCTTGGGAAGTGGCACAGCACCTAGCCTATGGCAGAGATAAACAAGTTAAGGTGGGCCTTCGATACTCAGTATGAAAGACTCTGTCAGGAAGCTGAATTGAACGGATGTTCGTTATCACCCTATTGAAGTCCTCATGAGTAAGTAACATGAATGGGAATGAGTAAAAAGGAACATGTGACTGAGAATTTTTTTTGATTTGTCAGGAAAACATTATCCATTCAATGGAAATCAAAAGCAAAAATACTAATTATATATTTCCTAACATACAACATTTCAAGATTTAAGAAACTTTACAAATGGCAGATGTTTCATTCATACTACTGAAAAGCACTGGGCTTACCATAGGGGGAAAAAACATTATTCATTTGTATATTTTCAGCAACAAAATTTGTAATTTTATTTCTTTATTCTTATATATGCGAAAATAGTTCTTATTATGTGTAAGTTACCATATTAGACTGGAAGATGACACATAACTTCACCTTACAGAGGGTGTGATGTTTTGTAAACACAACTGTAGGTATGATTGACTTCCTCTGCTTCCAGAAGCCCAATGAATTAATTTGCTTCTGAAGACCTTTCTTAGGTCTCTAGCCACATCTTTCTCTTCACTTCACTTTTGTCAGTTTCTTAAACTCCAAATGCTCCCAATCATCATAGAACAAATGCTGGTGCCCCAGACAGAATACTCTTTCTTCTAATCTCTGCTAATTAATTCTTGCTATTTCTTCAGATCTAAATTAGTCATAAATGCTTGAGGAAAACTTCACCGGTCCTCCCTCATCGGGCCAAATCTATTATATGCTCTCACTTTTCCACACAAAATCTAACTCTAAACACAATAGCTCTTTTACATTTACTTCTGTGATAATTTAATTAACATGTGTCTCTACTAGTCTGAAAGCTCAATGTGGGCATAGGGAACACTGGATAACATATGCTGAAAGAATGTGCAAGTGCAAAACCAACAGCCTGTGTCTTCTAACTGTAGATATTTTGAATGGTAGTGGGCTTTAATTCTAGATTTAGTTCACTTAACAATTTAAAATTAAACAAACACAAGCTGAGAAGAAATAGATATTTGAAGATAGACACTTCGCATTATATCAACACGCAGAGATTGGACTGTGTTTTTAATTTAGTCATGAATGTTTGGTGCCATAAAAATACAAATATGGCTACTACCTATCTCATGTGTCTGTTATTCAGTTTACCTTGATTATAATTCTTTATAAATTTGGCCCATACTTTCCCTCAACCGCACGCTAACACCTAAAGACTGGAAATAGGAGAAATCAATAGTGAAGCATAATTCAGTTCTAATATTCATCTGAAACCCTGAATTCATTAAATGATTCATTAATTCATTTATTCATCCATTAATATGCCAACACATTCAAAAATCAAATATTTAGCATCTAGAATATAAGATCATATGGGTAACAAGGATACCTTGACATACCAAATTCAGAAAAAGAGTCTCTATTCTCCAGCAGCCCTTGATTTACTTTAGAACTTAAGATAATCACATAAATAGCTGCAACAAAGACCATTGTGGTGGGAGTCATACTTGTTGCTTAAACTACACATGAGAGAAAATCAGAAGAAGGGATCTCTGCCAATAAGGACTATGGGGAAAAGGAAGATGTAAAAAAAAAAAAAAAAAAGGTAGCAATTACCTTGTGCATTAAAGAACTGGAGAGATTTGTTTGGTTCAAAAAGAAGAATGACATTAATAAAAGTAAAGAGGCCAATGGTATCAATGGGGAGCACAAGGAATTCAGTTTAACTGATGTGAGAGAATCCAATGTAGAACAACGGGAAGTCGAGCTGGAGAAGATGATTGAACTCATTTGTCAAAGGTCTTGAGTTAAGGTGACATTTCATCTTGCCTATAATTGTTCAGTTTTATACCTCTTGTCCCAGCATCTTATCTGTCTTGGTATTTGAAAATATTATATCCTAAATAGTTATAAACAGAACTACTTTATAAGTCTACCAAATATTAGAATCAATTTATTAGTTAATAAATTAATACTTTAAAACTTATGTACTTTTATACCTTTAGTACCTCATAGGGTTAGGAACATAAATTGACTTTAGTAGCAAAGATATTTCTATACATGTTTATTATATTTGGGACAATGAGAAGCCCCAGTATCCTCATGGAATAATAGCCTATCCTATACCTTGAAAATTAAATATTAAAGAATGTAACATAATTGTACCTGACATAGGTTAGATTTCTGCCTCTTTTTTATTACTGAAGAAACCTTGGTTTCTTTTATTAAGTATTTTTTTCAAAATCAGAAGTAAAATTATTTAAATACATAGCATAGTTTTCTGAATAACTTGGTGCTGCATTTATAAAAATGAAATTCCACAGACAAATAAATTAGGTTAAAAATGCATTTTACCACCCTTTTTGTTATAGGCAGAATGTTTATGCTACCCCACGACCCCAATTCACACATTGAAGCCTTAACCCCACAATGTGATGGTCCTTGGGAGATAATTAGGTCTAGATTATGTTATGAGGGTGGGATTCTCATCATGGAATTAGTGCTCTTACAGACAGGGAAGAGAAAAAACTCTCTGTGTGCCCTGAGGAAAGGCCATGTATGTATAGGTAAGTACAGTGAGAAGGCAGCTGTCTATAAACCAGAAATCTGCCCACACCTTGATCTTAGCTTCCAAACGTCCTGAACTGGGAAAAATAAATGTCTGTTGTTTAATCCATCCAGTGCATAGGGTCTATGGCATTTTGTTACAGCAGCCAGAGCTGACAAAGATACTCTTGGATGAAATCTTGTTTAAACTTATTAGAGATCCATAATGAATGTTATCCTATTAAAGTCTTTGTATAATTCTGAAATAAACAAATTTATTTAAAATTCGTAACCCCATTTACCAAATCTATTAGAGCATGGGACTCTTTATTAAATAAATTACAAAGATGTCATGTAGAAATAAATGTACCCCAAGTTATTGTGGGAATTGTTGTGGGACCTGTTCCAATGTTGATTTCTATTCCTGTAAACAGCCACTTAATTGAAGATATTAGTAAGTAGTCATGAATGAAAGTGATTACTATTTTATTTGTCTATATTCTAAATAGCTGAATGTTCTGGCGGGGGTGGTAGATGAGATAATTCACCTCTAGACTTAAAGGATTATAACACAATGAAGGTGTAGTGCATTCAAAGTATAATTTATCATATCCTTTGCTGTCAGAAAAGTGAGTATCTAAAAATTCTCTGAAACTAATAGCTGTTTTTATTTTTCTCAGCTATCTAAAGAAAAAAATTTTTCAGTTACCCATATCAGCTTATTCTGGTAGTATCCATTTCCAGGGCAGCCCTCAGTTGAGATGACTTTGCTAAAGGTCCAACTCAACTTTACTGCTTTTATCCTAGTGTGTTCCTTTGTGTTTGGTCTGTCACAGACACCCAGAACAACTGCTGAGCATCCTTCTCATAAATGTTTCATACACTTGAAGACAGTATTTATCCCTTAGTTTCCGCATGTTTGGATTTTATTCAATATTTTTTTGGTTGATGTGGAGGAAAGGGAGATGGCACTTATGTTTCATACTCCACATTGCTGCCAGCTCTATCTAAAACACAAATTGATAATGTCAGTCCCTGTTTAAAATCCTCTAGTGATTTTCCACTCCCTTTAAAGTTAAACTAAACCTCTATAACATAGGCCAAAAGAACCCTCATCTTCTTGCTCCTGCCTGACGTTTTTTTCATCCATTTAAAATGTTGCTCTCTATATTTTTATGTTATGTTATTAGATGTATACAAAGCTCCCTCCTGTATTGCTAATGAGATTTTGCCTTAAAGTCTATATTGCTTGTTATTCTTGTATATACACCACATTTCTTTTGGTTCATTTTTATCTGGTATACCAATTCTTTGTATCTTAACTTTTTTTCACTGAAGTAACATTGGTTAATAATCTTATGGAAATTTCAGGTGTAAAATATTGCATTATCTTTATACATTATAGAGTGCTCATCACCAAAAATCTAGCTTCCATCTGTCACCATACATTCGACCCCCTTTATGCATTTTGCCCTCCCCCACCTCCTTCCCCTCTGGTAACACCCATCTGTTGTCTGTATCTATCAGTTAGTTTTTATTAATAATAATCTACTTGCACTCAAATCCGAGCCCTACCAGAATGATTTGCGAACTATATCATGCTGTTTACAGCTCTATCCTTTGGTGTTATGTTGTTTTCTCTGCCTAAAATGTCTTGTTCTGCCTTCTTTAGGTTAATGATTATTCATGCTATAAGACTTGACATATATTAGTTACATTAAATCTTTCTGTGCCCACAAAACAGGAACCTTTCACTATTCCTGTGCTGCCCCATGTTTGTGTTAATTTCTTTGGTTAATCTCATAACCTTGAAGTATAATTATGTACAGTAAACCCCTTTTATCCCAGGATTTGCTTTCCACAGTTTGTTACTTGCAGTCAACTGAGATCTGAAAATATCAAATGAAAAATTCCAGAAATAAACAATTCATAAGTTTTCAATTGCATGCTGTTCTGAATAGCATGAAGACCTCTCATACCTGCCCTTTGCCGTCTGGGATGTGAATCTTTCCTTTGTTCGGTGTATCCACACTGTATACCTATATATGCCAACTATTAGTCACTGAGTAGCCATCTCAGTTATCAAATCGACTGTCAAGATATTGAAGTGTTTGTGTTCAAGTAACAGTTATTTTACTTAGCGTGGCCCCAAAGCAATTTATATAACTTTCATTACAGTATAGGCACACCTCAAAGATACTGCGGGTTCAGTTCCAGGCCACAGGCTTAAAGTGAGCAATAACGCCAGTCACACAAATTTTTTGGTTTCCCAGTACTTTTAAAAGTTATGCTCACTTCATACTGCCATGTATTAAGTGTGCAAAAGCATTATGTCTAAAAAGTAATACCTTCATTTAAAAATACTTTATTGCTAAACAATGCTAACCATTGTCTGACCCTTTAGGGAAATTGTACCCATAGACTTGCTTGATGCAGGGTTGCCACATACCTTCAATTTATAAAAAACACAGTATCTGTGAAACAGTAAAGCAAAGCTCAAAAAAATGAGGTATGTTTGTATATTGTTATACTTGTTCTATTTAATTATTAGTTGTTGCTGTCAATCTCTTACTGTTCCTAATTTATAAATTGAACTTATCTTGGGTATGCATATGTCAGAAAACACATAGTACAGAGTCATGCCTTGCTTAACAACAGCAATACATTCTGAGAAAGGCATCCATTGGTGATTCTGTGGTGGTGCAGACATCATAGAGTGCACTTGCACAAACTCAGATGGTACTTTTATGCAACTAGAAGTGCAATAAGTTTGTTTACACCAGCATCAACACAAACACTCAAGTAATGAGTTGGGATATTATGAGGGCTACAACATTACTAGACAATAGGAAGTTTTCAGCTCTATTATAATCTTATGGGACCACTGTTGCATGTGCCATCTGTCTTAATGGGAATATTAGGCAGCATGTGACTATATGTAGGGTTCTGTACTGTCTGCTGTTGGAGGCATCCACTGGGGGTGTCCCACATATTCCTTGTGGAAAAGGGTGGATTACTGTGTTCATCTGTATTTTTCCTCTACTACACTGTGACAGCCTTGACAACAGGTATGCTGAAAGCCATAAATTCAATTAATGATAGCTGATAAAGGATAAGGGGTTATTTTTTTCCAGAAAAAATAATTCAAGGGATAGGTAGTCTAGAGTGGGTACTATAGCTAAAAGGATTTATCTACTTTCTACCAAGAGTTCATAGTTTTGAAGTAATAAAGTAATAAAATTTTTTGCTTTTTCTTTTCACAGAATTTGTATGAGGAAAGAAAGGCATTTTCCTCTTTTTAGGTTTTCCTTATCTTAATCTTGCAGAGTAAAGACACTGAACAAATAAATTATGCAACCAAAATGGAAAATATTGATTTTAAACTTCATGTTGAAAGGATCCATTTTTTTATCATTTATTAATAAAATGACACTGATATTGTCATATGTCTGAAGAAAAAAACAATCAAGAATTTTAGTAACATTAATTCCTGGGACTCTAAGCCATCTTTTTGTTTGTTTATTTGTTTGTTTCTGTTTTAATTTAATCTTCATTGTATTTTTTTTCCATTACCATTAGGCCCCTTATACTTCCTCTTCCCAGCAATCACCACACCGTTGTCCACATCCATGAGTCCTTTTTCCTTTTTGCTCAATCCCTCCACCCCCTAACCACCAGCCCACTAGCTCATATATGCATCTAAAAAACAAAGTGAATTAACAAACGAAACAGAGACAGGCTCATAGATGGAGAGCGGGTACATTGGTAAGCCATCTTTTACATTTTTATTTTTTGTTTACTATTACCTCTTTTTATTAAAATGAAAAAGGGGTGTATGCATTTACTTTAAATTACATCCACTTAGTTAATGCCAATACTTGGCTGGACCAAAGAACAAGGATGGTGAAGTTTATTTTACTCTGTTCTCCTTCTCCATTTCCTTCTAGCAACTCTCCCAAGTACCATTTATTTAAAAAAAATTATTTTCATAAAAGGTTTGCTGAGCACCTACTATGGACCAGATACTGTTCTAAGTGCTTGAAATATATTAGGATATTTATGAATGAGGTATATAAAAGATAAGTATTTTAGATAATCTTCATGTAAACAAACTACTATCTAGATCATTTCAACCTTCTATATGAGTTAAACCAGTGATCAATTCTCTGTCCTCATCTCATCTGAACTCTCAAAAATATTTTGATATATAGCTTATTACTACTGTCATCTTAAAACATCTCTGCACGAGGCTTTCAGGACACTACATTTCCTTGAAGTCATTCTACCTCACTGTAACTTCTCTTTTCTAGTTCTTTCTCATCCTCCCAAACCCCCAAAATACATATTAAAGGCCTACAATAATCAAGCCTAAGACTTTTTAAAAATTTATGTACCCATTTTTTTTCAGGTGATTTCATCTAAATGTATGGCTTTAAGTACTCTTTATATGCTAACAATTCTACAAGTTATACTACTCTGAACTCCGATCTTATATACCCCACTCTCTGCCTAACATGTTTACTTATCCAATATATATAAAATCAGATTCCTGATCCTTGTTCACCTATTCCAAACCTGATTATTCCATTGCAGTTCTCCTGTCAGTAAATGACAACTCAAAATTTTCAATTGTTCAAGCCTAAATATATATACTCGCCCTTTTTCTTTTATTTTTTCATAACAGCCATCCACCAGCAAATCATATTAGTTGTAGCTTTAAATAATCCAACAATTTCCCATTATGTCTATTTTTACTTCCCTGGTAGAGGTCATTAATATCATCTGCCTACATATTTGCAAACATTTTTTAATTGGTCTCTTTAATGCAAACACTGTCCACTATAGACCTATCTCAAAATGGCCCTCAGAGTAAAACTGGTGAAAATGAATCAGATGCTGTTACTCATTGTTTAGAAACTCTTCTCTCACTCCTAGGCAGAGTCAAAGCCCTTATGACAATCTATATGGTTTTATCCTGTATATTTCTGACTTCACCTGCTATGATGACTCTTATCCTGCTCCAGGGACACTGGCTTTTTGCTTTTTTCCTGGCCCTTGAGAGCCCAAGAGTCCTTTTTACTTTTTGTTCCTTCTCCTGAATTATCTAAATATTGACTTGGTCCATTTCTTCACTTTCTACAGTTCCTTACTTAACCATCACCTTCTCAGTGAGACCCTCCCTGACAATAAAATGGCCAAGGACCACTCCATCCTGAACCTGGCACTCATTATACTTATTCTGGTTTATTTGACTCCATTTCATTTATTAAGACACAACCAACCAATCAAATGAATGAATTTATGATTGTTGATATTTACGCCTGTGTAAACATGTTAAATGTGAATTTCATTATGGCAGTAACTGTCTGTTTTATTCATTGTTATATTCCCAACAGATAATAAATAGTGCTTGGCATATAGTAGAAACTCAGTAAATATTTTCATTTGATGAAAATAGATGAATAAACCAAAGAAAATATGTAAAAAATCATTATGAAATTGCCTTAGCAAAAATAACCAAAGTCTTTTCTAAGTTATGAGCATTTGCTATTTGTCTATTAATAGTCAAAAGATGTCAAAAAGTCTTTCAATCCAAAACTTCTTAAAGCTTACAGTCTACCTTTCTCTTTTATTTGTTGACTAGGACTCAGGTTCACAATATACAAGATAGAATCTGTATCTATTAATAATCAAAGGAGGACAATGAAAGAAACATGCTGACTAAATACGTCTTTCTCCCTTACAGTGTCTATCACAGCTTAAATATTACTTTAGCTTCTGTGGTCTCATAGGTTATAATTTTCTTTTTATCAGAATAAGAATATTTTAAATGACTCCTTCTAAGTGATGAAGAAGGTGTTTGCTGATCATTTAGGAGAGTTTACAAAGATAAATATAAGTTAAATGGTTTCCTATTTAAAACTTACATAGAAGTAATTCTCAAAGACCAGACAGTAATTACTCATAACAACAAGTTAAACTATTACCTTTGTCTTTTCCATTTATTTATTTATTTATTTTTTAGTTTGAAGATGGTAAAAATGAAAAAAAAAAACCTCATGGAAAGTAGTGTGTTTGAAACTGCCAGTTTTGCATGTTTGGGTAAAGAGATATATATTTTTTTAACATTTGGGGGGGAAATTGCACTGAACAACTGGGGTGAAAGCCATTTATGTTTCCAGTCATTCTATTTAAAATGTAGTGACCATGGGCAAATACTAGTGGTTCCATCTGTCACACAGAAAAAAAATTTTTTCGAAAGAGAAAAGAATTGTATGTGAAATACTTCAAGATGAAAACCTTTGCTGCTTTCCTCCTCAGATGTGGTTCTGCTACATAGAATTGTGAAAGTATGGTTCCAATCCTTTCATTTGGTTCATTTTTTGAAGTTGTATGTATTTTTATAATTTTCTTTGCTATTGTTTTACTTTTAAATATCTTTAGGTTTTTCTCTTTCCATTTATTTGTCACCTTGGTAACATTTATGGTGAGTGGGACAAATGAGACAAGAAAATAGTAATTGTTAAGCACAGTCCTACAACTTCCATTTATGACCCAGTCTGCTGCCACTGTGGGATGACAACATGCTCCTGGAAGCTTTCTCTCTAGTACAACCAGCAATCAGATATAGATGATGGATGGATGGATGGATGGATGGATGGATAGATAGGTAGATAGATAGATGATAGATAGATAGATAGAAGATAGATATATACATAGATAGATAGATAGAAGATAGAAGATAGAAGATAGATACATACATACATACATACATAAAGAAGAGTTTCCCAAAGTTTACTCTGAATTCAAAGATCAGGCATTTCAATGTGTTTTCTTTCCATTGCTTTTAACTCTTTCTGAAATATCTTGAGCTTATATATGTATAGGTAAAAAAAGAATGCTCAACTTCAGTGTAATATAAAATAATTGTAGGAGCTCTAACACATGGCTGAAAAGTTATTTTACACAAACATGAAGAGCCCATCACAATCCATATTCCGAGACACAGAACTCCCATGCGGTACATGGGTAAAGTTGAAAGGAGGCGCAAGAAGGTTTACTGACACGTAAGAGAAGAATACGTCTTAGACCAATGAAGCAAAAGGGTCAGACCACTGAGGGTTGGCACAAAGAGCACATCAGCTTTGCCTTTGTAATTTCTAACCTATTATGCCCAAGAAATTGGAAGAGATAAGGAAATTTTAATGTTATATATTTATAAACATCTATATTTGGGCCATAAGTAAAACAAATAGCTATTCGTCCAATTATTCATTTTGAACGCGCTGCTTATCATCAAGCCGACCCACAGCATCAGGGTCCCTATGGGTCTCCCGGTTTCTTCTGAAAGGTACAAAGCCAGCTATTTTCCTTACAACATTTAAAGGCCCTTTCTGCTATAATGTAGGTACCTTTTTACAGCCTTTCCTACAACTGTCTCCCTCACAGCCAACATCTCCTTTTAAAATCGAGTGCGAGTTTAGCTTAAAAAAATGTACTCATTGAGGCACCTAAAGTCCTGAGAAGTGTGACCTTTTCCCAGGTCATAACGACGCTTTAGAAACCATTAAGCTGTCAGCTTCCTGAAAGCAAGGGCTATATCTTCTAGTTTATAATCTGCCCACAACTTATACAATGTGCCACACACATCCTTGAAAATTGTGGTTGAGAGCTAATTGATTCCAGGATAGCCACATAAAATACTCTTCTAGGACATCAAGATTACCAGGGTCTAATTTAGAATACACCGAAACCTCTGCTATACTGGCACAGGTGGAATAAAAAAGAATCTCTTTCCCAGTAAGATCTACACTTACAGAGCTAGAATCACTGTTTGCAAGAGGTTGGAGTTGATGAAAAGTCTTTTTCTTGCTCCAGTTTATTGAATTTGGATTTTTAGATTGCCTACAGAATTAACCTTGTACTTGGTATGATTTCAGGGAGTGAGGAAGACTTCCCAAATATTCTTTCTCCTTCATCTAAAGCTGCTTAATAGGGCAGTACTTTTAACCAGGTGAGGCTCAAGATACAAAAGCAACTGGGAAAACATGTTGGTATAAAACCATCTTACTCTATAAGAGATATATTAGGTATTTCCCAGAAATGCATTGTAATAGGGGGCAGGGTAAGTCAGCATGTGGATTCCTCATAACAGACAATGCACATTATATATGTTATTTTATACATTATGAAAAACTCAACTTTTCTTGCTGCATTGAACTTCCACTGTAGCCTAGCAATATAGTTGAAATCAATTTGAATAGTCTGTCACAAAATGAGAGAAAATATTACATTCGACTGACTTTAAACTCCAGTTCTCTTTTCAGGATTACGAACAGTTTAAGATAATCCAATGCAATTCACCTCCACAAGTAATTGCTGACTGTCGATTGTTATTGTTTTGAAGATATAGCAAAATCAAAGAGAGTTTCAGTCTTTAAAGAATCTTAAATCTCTAAGTAGAAATAAGAATTATTTTTTAAAAAAAGAGCAATCTGAAGCATACAATGAGCATAACCTTATGAATTTAATTCAATTTTATCTATTTACAAATGTGGAAACTGAGGTCTAGAAAGTTAAGTGACTTCCTCAGGAAGACATACAGTGGTAAACCTAGGTCAAGTACTCAGGCAGGTCAGAAAGAAAAATACACATAATAAAAAGTGAACTATTTTATTTCACTGCCAGGTTTCCAAATACACAGACAATATATTTCCCATTTATGATACTGTTTTGGTGCAATAGTTATTTGGCCACTAAAGAATAATTAACATTTTACAAAATATTTACACATTCTATGTGCTCTAGGAACATCTGTGCTGAATAAATTAATAAATGAATAAAATTAGTAAACTTGGGGAGTAAAAACATTTTTTTAAATAACAGAACAAATAATTGCTATTTTAAACACTGAGTGGCATAAAATGCATTTTGATGCTTAGCAATATTAGAAAACAGGATTTGCATTTGTATCATTGTATAAAATTTGTTTTACATGTACAATAAATTTCTGCAGCTTAAATTATAAAATGTTTCTGAACCTCACCTATCCGTACCCTTTCTTTTGTGTATGTTTATGATAAAATGGGGACAGAAAAGGAATATAATGTCTGAAAACAAATGGCAAAATCTTTCAAAATAAATTGGAGAGGGCAGATAGTTTTCAGCTTTCTAAAACTATGCATATGTCAGCCCTGGCTGGTGTGGCTCAGTGGATTGAGTGCCAGCCTGTGAACCAAAGGGTTGCTGGTTCGATTCCCAGTCAGGGCATGTGCCTGGGTTTCAGGTCGGGTCCCTAGTGGGGGGCACACTAGAGGCAACCACACATTGATGTTTCCCTCCCTCTCTGTCTCCCTCCTTTCCCCTCTCTCTAAAAATAAATAAATAAAACCTTAAAGAAAAAAAGCTATGCATATGTCACCCTGAAATATACATCAGGTTAACTCATATTATTTTGTGTTTTCTTTTCTTTAGTTTTGAAAATCCACCCCATTGCTTTTAAGTTTGTTTTGAGATGAAAAAAGAGAGGCTATCTTCTTAATTTTGAAAGGAAAATAGATGAAAAATAACAGAAGGGCATTTTTCTTCAGTGACTAGACATTCAGTGAACAAGCAGGTTGTTTTGACAGATGAGTTAAAGGTCTGTCCATCACAGACGTGGGAGGTTCTCACTCCTCTAACTGCTGAAGGAAAAATGCTGAAAAACAGCCAAGGTGTAGACTGATCAAGAGAAAGCATAGGCAAAACTGCTCATGAAAATAAGATGTAGGCTAGAGACTGATGTTCATATAATAAATGATATAATATACAAATAAATACATGTTTACATAACTCTATTATACTTTATTGGAGAATACTAAGTTTCAGTCTGCTTGTTCTCACATAAAACATATACCTGGTTATAAACTTAGCCCAAGTGTTAAAATGATATCCAAGTCCTTGAGGTTGTTTGCATCCTTTTTCTCTCCATGTCTTTAGCTAAAACCATATCCTACATGTTTCTCCAGGTTGCCCTCTTTCGACATCTTCTATGATCCATGTTCCACTTCCTCAATGCACTATTGAATAGAACTCCTTGGCTGTCTGATTTCAAACAAATAATTGAATATCTTTTATTTGGTTTCCTCTTGGGTAAAATGGGTATAGTAAAAACACTTCTCTACTGGCTTGGAGAAGCTATCTTTATTTATTTTTTCTTCCAGGTTCATTAAGGTTTACTTAACAAGTAAAATTTTAAGATATTTCAAGTGTACAATGTGATGATTTGATATACACAGAAGACGGGGGACCCCCCAAATATCCAGAATTATCTTTTGGGGGGTGGGCCCCTTGTAGCACAGGCTTCACCTGCGAGGTGAGTGTTCCAGGAACCCACCTGTATCAGTGTACCACCTGGTGGTGCTGTGAGAGGTTGCATTTGGCTTCAGTAATGTTTTTGAAGACTCTCAATGTGATTTCTCATTTCATGGCGTGTGATTTATGAGTGTACCTGTCCACACCGCGCTGAGCGTTCAGCAGTTTATAACCAAAGAGGGCATGATTCTTGTGCCCCACCCTCCCCGTTCACCTGATTTTGCCCTGAGTAATGTTTTTTTTTTGTTTGTTTGTTTCCTCAAATGAAAAAAGTCCTCAATGGGAAACACTTTGCCAGTGTGGAAGAGATGAAACAAAAAATGGCAGAAGCACTAAAAAAAGTTGAAATTGATGAGTTTAAAACTGTTTTGAACAGTGGAAAAATATGTCTCCATAGCTGTACTACATCGAATATAGTATACTTTGAAGGCAGGTGACTAAAATTTAAAAATGTAAGAATACACAACTTTTTATAAATAAATTTCATTTTTTGGGTCCCCCATTATACATTGTAAACGACTTCCCCCTATGGAGTTAAGCAACAAATCAACACCTCACATATTTATCTTTCATGCATTTCCATTCTATTCTCTTAGCAAATTTTCATTATACAATACAGTGTTATCAACTATAGTCACCATATTATACATTACATCCTCAGAATTTATTCATCTTAAACTAAAAGTTTGTCCATTTACCAACTTCTCCCTATTTCTGCCACCTTCTAGGTCCAGGGAACCACTTTTTAACTCTCTGCTTCTGTGAGTTTACTTTCTTTCCAGACCCCTCATATGTGATACCATGCAGCATTTATCTTTTTTGCCTAGTGTATTTCACTTACCATAATGCCCTCCAGTTTTCTCAATGTTGTCACATTTATTGATCTATTCATCAGTCAACAAACACTTAGGTTGTTTCCATATCTTGGCTATTGTGAATAATGCTGCTATGAATATAATAGTATAAATACCTCACTGAGATAATGGATGTATGCCTGGAAGTAAGATTGCTGGATAATATGGTAGTCCTATATTTTTAAATTCTTCAAAAATTTCTATATTGTTTTTCATATTGACTGCACTGGTTTTTACTCCCACCAACTGTGTACAAGTGTTCCCTTTTTCCATATCCTTGCCATTATTTGCTATGTCTTATCTTTGTTATAATAGGCATCAAAGCAGGTATGTTTTTATACATCAGCAAATGTTAGAAAGAGAAATTTTTAAAAAATAATGTCATTTATAATTGTATCAAAAAGAATAAAATACTTACAAATAAATTTAACCAAAGCAGTAAAAGATGTATATACTAAAAACTGTAAGTCATTGATGAAAGAAATTGAACAAGGCACAAATAAATGGAAAGATATCCATGTTCATGGATTGAAAAATAAATATGGAGGGATCATACTTCCTGATTTCAAACTACATTACAAAGCTGTAGTAATAAAAACATGATATTGGCATAAAAACAGACTCAAAGATCGACAGAACAGCGAAAGCCATATATAAACCCATACATATATAGTCAACTAATTTGTGACAAAGGAATGAAGAATATACCAAGAATATACCAAAGGAACCAAGAATGGTGTAAAAATAATGACCTCAATAAACAGTGCTGGGAAAACTAGACAGCTACATGCAAAAGAATGAAACTTGACTGCTATCACACACCATACACAAAAATCAACTCAAAATGGATTAAAGATTTAAATGTAAAACCTAGAACTATAAAGCTGCTAGAAGAAAACATAGGTGGCAAACTCCTTGTCATTGGTCTTGGCAATGATGTTTTGGATTTTATAACAAAAGCAAAATAAACTAGTGAGATTATATCGAACAAGCTTCTGATAGCAAAGGAAATCATTAACATGAGAAGCCAACTGACAGAATTGGGAGAAAATATTTACAAATCACATATTTGATAAGAGGTTAACATCCAAAATATACATGGAATTCATACTACTGAATAGCCAAAAATGATAAATAAATAAATGGTGAAGAGCCTGAATGGGCTTTTTTTTTCAAAGAAGATATTCAAATGGCCAAAAGATACTTGAAAACATGCTCAGAGTCACTAACCATCAGGGAGATGCAAATCAAAACCACAATGAAATATTGCTTCACACCTGTTATTATGTCTATTACTAAAAAGATAAGAAGATATCTAATAAAAAATGTCAAGTATCTTGGAATACTGGAGAAAACTATAGAAGAGTAAAATATTGCATTATAAAAGTATTTATTCTCTTTACTGGTTATTTGGTAATAGGAAAGGATTACACTGAATCATTAAGGCAGAGAGTTTCGGGTCTGTTGAAAGTGTTGGGTTATGTGAAATGAAGAAGCAGAACAGAGTATGCAGTTAGTGGCTGGAAAAGAAGGGAGCCTATGGGGTTGCACTTTGGTTAAGTCTAGAGTTTGTGCTCACTGACCATAAACTTTAGCCAAATGAGTAAATTGGCAATATAATAAAAACACTTTAACTTTTATTTTATATGTAATGTACCAAAAGCAGAGGTGTGCAGTGACTTACTCAGATGCTCAGAGTTCCACAATCACCTAAGACAGAGTCTTTACTGCTAACGGCATACACAAGGGAGTAAAGTGGCTAGATTCCTCAAAAATATTTGAACGTGGTAGAGTGTTGGCCAGGCCTTCTTTCTACTGCCTTTATTGGAAATCCAATTGAAATACATTTACTATTATTTTCTTTAAAAATGGGCTGGTTCTTCTAAATGGCTGGTCTTAAAAGTGATTTCATTGTCAAGCATGGCCAGACCCAGAGTTCAAACTAATATCCTTGAAATATCTGGATTTATTCTTAGATAGGTTTTATCTAAGTCACTTTTGTTCAAAGCTTATGTTATATCATAGGTAAGAGAAGCTTTAAAACTATTTTTTCACCCAGGTAATTTAGGGTTGATTCTCTGTAATGACTCTCACTAGGTGGTTTGGGTTATGTGCCCAATCTTGAGCTAATTATGGTGGCCAGGTCATTGGCATACCCTACTTGGCTTAGCCAGATTCAAATGCGTATTTCAGGAGCCAGGGAGTGAAGATATCTCACAATAAGTAAGTAGGCAGAGAAAGGAAGCCTGATAATTGGCAGCGATCTGCTTGTCCCTTGTTGACTGCAAAACTGATGATTCTCTAGCCCCAACCATCACCAGCATCCCTAACTTCAGGGCATACTTATGTGGAACTTTCATCCTAAAAAGAGGAAAAGAATAATTGACTAGATATTGGCAGGTTTCTACCTTACTCAAAAATATATTCTTTATATTTCCTCAGGACGTCAACCCTAGATGAAGAACTAACCCTAAAAAAGCAGAATAATTCATTGTAATTATTTAATATAAGTTTAAAATCTTAGATGTAATGGATATTGTTAGCTACAATGTCTGTGTTGGTCTTTAGCAACTCTTAGAACATGTACTCCAGGGTCATACACACAGTAGGTAACATATAAATTTGACAGAGTCATTTTCTTGAGCCACATTATCTGTTGGGGTTTGTTAGAGGAAGAGCTGCATGTCTTTTTATAAAAAGAAAAAAAAGACAAGTGAAAAAGAAAGCTATTTGCCCCCAAAATACTTACTAAGAAATAAAAATAAGTGCTAAAGGGTGATAAAGTGCATATCATCCTGAGTAGTATATTTAAAATCATTGTCTTGAATCATTAATAAATTATGATCAATTTCATTGGTCATAATATCTTAAAATATTAAAATATGCAGTGGAACATAACAATAAACTAGAAAGGCAAGAATAAAACTGATTGTATCATTCATAGTAGGGATAAATATTGTTCCAGTAGATTTATTTTATTTGTTGTTTGTATGTATGTGTTTGTACTAGTCTTCACTGCAAAATATTTCATTTAGTTTCAAAAAAGTTCGAAAAACATTGCCCCCAGAGTGATGGTATGTGTTTGCTTTGTCAGTGTTCATGGTTTATGTTGTCAGCTGGTAGCAGAATCAGAGAGCAACATTGACACTTAACATATAACCGTATTTGGCAGATGAAGACCTTGGAGAGCATGTGCCATGTATGAATCCAGCTTAGGCAGGTTTTCAATTTGTCCATAATGCGTTCATTGGTTTGGAACTCTGTGAATGTACATGTCCTTTGGTATGGATGGATTTGTGTGACTCCTTGTCAAATCGATGTTTATTGACAAAAATCTATTTTGTTGTTTTGTACCCGAAATCTATATTGGCACCATTCCCTGTGGCTATTTGGCTAGTCAGTGGCAACCAGGGATGCCAGCTAGAGTTTTTACTGTTTTTATGGTGCCAGCTGCTTTCTTGGCTTGGGTTTCTTTTGTTCAGATTGTAAATGAGGGCAAGACACCCAAATCCACCTCAGTGTGCTCAGTGGGAAATGACAGGAGTCCAATAGCTTAAGGCTAAGCAGCAGGAGTTTTCATGAATGAGGGGTCAGATATAGTGGTGGCTGTAAATGTGGAACTATGCTAATGGATGTACTAAAGAAGCATGCACATCAGTGTGTATATGTATGTGTGTGTTTATGTTTGTGTGTGTGTGTTTGGGAGAGATTTCTTTGTAATTGGAATGTCATTATTTTCAACTAAATGAAATGATTGATTTTAAGTGCATAAAAAGGTAGTCAAAATATAGGAAAAACAATCTCTTCATAGACAAGGTTATAAATATGAGATATTTTTGCAAGCCTTCACAATCTAGTACCCCATTGGAAGATATTCCAGGATTCTATTTTTGTTTTTTTTTTCTTCTATTCCTACTGTATACACTTTAGTACAATGAAGGAAACAGAAAAACATGCATTTTATATGCTTCAAATGATGTTATTTGTCCTCAGCTCTTACAAAGCTGAGATATGGGAAACTGAAGATTATGCCCAGAACAAAGAGTTTGAATTATGTGAGTGTTTAGTAATCTGGGCTTTCAGAATCTCAAATTATAAGTAGTAGAGATAGAGGAACTGCACAGTTTGACCCTTAGACTTGCTGTGGTACAGGAAGGTTTGGGGCCAGGTCTAAGGAATGGCCCCAGAGAAAGGAGGAACTGCAGTGTTCCAGAGTGAAGGGCCAAGCAGAGGCTGCCCCTCTGGAATGACCAGTTTCCACTTGGAAAAGTCAATGGTCCAGATCTACTTACTAGGATGTACTGAAAAGGAAGTAGGTTCAGGCTGAGGGGCCATCACAGAAGGTCTTTATGGCTAGACCTTACAACAGAATGGATTAACATTGTGCTATCTCTTAGGGAGAAAAGGAAAAAAGAAGAAAAAAAAAAACAGAAAGAGAGAGGAAGACTATAATGGTAGTAATTAAATAAGGCTAGTATCTCTTTTTGGATTAAATGAAGTTTCAATCCCTGGCATAGACATTTTTAATTTCACAATTTTTTATAATGTTGCAATTTTTTCACACACATATAAATAACTTTAAATAGCTCTAAATATATTCCTCTATAATAATAAATTGTGGAACTATGAGAAATGATGCATCACTTCTATAAGGTATATTCTTGTTAAGAGAGATAAAAATCATAAGGTGCTGGCTTATGTCCTGATTTTCAAACCACATTTCTGTCAAGGACTAAAATCTTTACGCCAACACAAGTGCTTCCACATCGATTTGTTTTTCAGGTCCCAATTATCTTGGCTCTTGCTTGGCCACCCAGGAAGTCTTCGCAAGAAATGGGCTGAAAGGTTAATGGCATGCAGTGAGGGATCCCCGAACTCGAATGTTCTAAGGGCAGATACAAGGTGTTAATGCATAAGCAGCCAGGCTCCTCCCAATTCACCGCCACCTTCCAAACCCTATCATCTTAATGCTTTCACTGTCAGTTTTGTAAAAGGTCCTTAAAATCTAGTTTGTCTCCTGACTCTGACCCTGGAACTGGTTAAAAAATGAATTTTTGATTGCCCAGGGGGAAAAAAAATCACTCTATACAATAATCTTCTGGGTACTCTTTTCCTTGTTCATATCTAATAGAGGGACTTCCTCTGAAGACACTGACTCCATTAAAAACAAGAAGAGATGACACACCCTGAACTCCACCCAACCCTCAAATCAGATGAGAACTTTCTCTTTTTTTAAAAGAAATACCACAATAATTGCTTTTCTGCTGCCTTGCATGAAATCATGAGACACAGAACGTTTGCCAAATAGTTCTAAGCCTCTTAACATGATCAACTACATGTGAGTAATGAAAAGGGATTCAGGAGGATTCTTTCAGTATTGAGATCACAAATTTAAAGAAAACTAAGTAATAAGCCTGATCTCTTTAAAGAAAACATTTCTAAGAAAATTGGTGAAGAATAACAGCATGAATACTTCTCACTTAAATACTTAGAGAAATATACTTTTATGAGCACAGAAACTTACATAAAAGCATGCGCAGTGTAATATTTAGACAGTAAGTAGGACAGAGATACTTGCGACACTTTTTTCCCTAGCAAATGTCCATTTTAGGTCACATATAAATTAAATGAGCCTTTCAAAAAAAATCTCAAAATTAATGGTTAGGACAAGAATCTATATACAAAGTGGAGGCAAAGGGAAAGAAAAGTCAGCAGTCACATTACTTAACCTGGATGCGGGCCTCAGTGTTTTAAAAAGAGAATTGCTGGCATTATTTAAGGGTTCACTGCCCTCCAATTTATTTACAAGCCAAAATCAAAACAATGTTGGATATATATACACATATATACACATATATATGTGTATATATATAGTAAATGTATGTATATATTATAAACACACACTAGCTTTCTGTCTGAGGGTCTAAGGATATAGAGAAAGTGGACCTAACTACTAGTTCACTGTTAACCCTTCACCTTCCCTTGATATTTCCCATATTCAGTAAGAAAAAGAGACAGGGCTCATGTCATCATAAGATCTACATACTGTAATCTAGGCCTTCAAGTCTCCTGGCTACAGGCTTTGTAACTTGTGACATCCCCATGTATTATCACCCAGAGGGTAAAAGTCTGGCTGTACTGCTGTATCATGGCAAGGAAGCCCATTGCTGTTTCCAGGGGGCCTTCTAGGCTCATGTAAGACAAGAAGTCTGGATAACCTATCCAGGTCATTTAAATGAGCCAGAAGAGTGCGGGGGTCTCGGCTCTCTAGGGTGCTCAACTCTCCTGCTTGTTTATTTGGAGAATAACTGGGACTAAGGATCTCTGATTTATCCTTCTTCTGGATCATTAATAGGAAGACAATCCATGCCAATATGAAAGGAAACAGTTGTCTTGTAAGCATCAAACTATGCATTGCAATGTTGTTTTCCAGGGAGTTTGAGGACTCTCCAGTAAACCCACAAGTCAAAGCACAGCTTGTTAGCTATAAAGAACCTTAAAAAAAAAAAAAAAACACAACAGGGAGATTTGAATGCATTTTGCCTTTTGTGAGTGTGAATTTAATATTAATGAAGACAGCAAAGTTTAGTTCAGGAAACAGTGCCATTGAGTTTGTCTAAGAAGAAACAGAACCACCAGGGTTATATAAATATACATACATCCTAGTGATACAGCATTTGTAAGAGGGAATTTCCTCCAGCAAGGGGATGTGAGTAATGTAATATAAGAAAATGACTGGACAAGCCATTCAGAATATATTAAAAAAAAATACTTCCCTGGAAACTGTGTTTAAAGCAACCACAATCTGGAAGAAAAACTGAATTTGAAGGTGATATTGGCATGTTTAAATAGTTCTGACCATAAAACCGTTCAGGTCAGGTGCCTGATTTCCTTCTTCTTCCTGATAAAAAGAACTATAAAAATATTTTATTTTATCTGAGTATTCGCAGATATACAGAATGAAGCCTGTCTGGATTCAGGCCTAATTGATCTCTAATTTACACAATAAATTTATATCACTGTCCTCTAGACTTGCAGTTAGAGATGATTACTTCATGTTAAATATTAACATTTTCCTAGGGTTTTTTTTTCTTCTTTCAGAAAACTGGCACTGTATTAAATACAAGTGCTTTTGTATTCTACTATCCTCTTTGAGTGGAGGGTGATTGCGTAATTAAACCTGGCCTGAAATCAACCACATGAGAGTTGAATGACTACCAAGTCCAAATGGGGAGGATTTACCGTATGAATGTTACTTTCCTAAGACTAAACCAGGTTAGATTTCCAAGTTTCAGAATGTTGCTCAATGAAAGAAATATGTTGCCCATGAGAGAAAAATAAATCAAATGGTGGTGTAATCTATAATCAAAGGCACTAATGGTCACAAAGCATTCAGAACAAAGGTTTGCTAAGCTAGCGAAGGCATGGAAAAAGTTTAATACATAATCCATTCTAAATAAAAGGCCTTTATTACCTAAAAGAACAGGAATGTTTGTGGCTTAGTGTATTTTCTTTTTGTTGTTATTTTTATTGATATTTTTGTTTTATTTCTAAGACTAGCATGAATAGATTAACTCTTTCTGTAAAGGGAAAGACTTTTTAGAAGACAAACTTTCTTGAGAGAATAACATCCAATCAGCTATTTTTAATTCTAATTTCACAACCTAAAATACATTTTTTAAAGGACTAAATTCTCTTTTCTTAATTTATCTTTATTTAGTACTGCTGCAAGTTTTTCCTTCCTGGGGTACTCTTACAGGAAGAACCAGAAGTTCGTCTCTGCTCATTTGATACATGGAATGGTTCCTACATAAAACATCTGATAGACAGCACCAGTGTTGGAAAGGAATGCAATGTCTATACGCTTATCCTGTACTTTATACAGTAGAAAAAAACAGAGTCTGCATGGAGGAAAAAAAAAAGGAATGTTTTATTTACTCTTTTATTCACAGGTAGAAGGAGACAAATGATATTTATATGAAAGCAGATACCCTTGTTTTCATTCCATGGCAAAAACCTTATTCGTTACTCAGTCCTAAAACATTAAAAAAAAAAAAGTGTGCACGCACATGTGGCCTGCATACCAGCATGTGAGTGGGTGGTGAACAGTAAATCTGGGGTATTAGCAGCAGACAGAAGAAAACGACTAACATGCAGATTTCAGGAAGGCATCTAAGAAAGGGACAGACACATTACTGATTTTTGACCAAAACAATACATGTCATTTGTAAAAGTTCTCTTCTCCAAGCAAAAGAAATGACTATTATCTCAGAAGGAAAACGATATTTTAATATAAACATTGTAATATTATAATCCAAACAAACTATACTCTACTTTCTACAGGGGGTACTTCAACAACCGTAATTTATTTACTCATTCTGGTCTGCAAATCTCGTTCCTGCTCACACGTTCTGCCATGGCAAATACAGCCTAATACTCGTGAGCGTAAGGTGTGCTTTGCTATTTTTATCTAAAAGTTTGCCACTCCCAAGTGTGATTGATTTTAAACTAATAATTAATTGAAATGCTCTGAAAATCAAGGGGGTCTGAATTATGTGAGTTACTGATGTTACCCTTCAAACCCTTTTTCTTTCAATTCTTTAAAATTCTCCCAAGAGTATCTTTCACTTCCCAGTTAGGTAGGGGTTTTTGTGCCAGCCTATGACTGTTTCCAGCCAACACAGTAACATGAATCAACTGAGGCTGCTTTTTCTATAAAAATGAATGGTGGCAATTACATGAGTTTTAGTATCTCAGTCAACTTTCAGAACAATCCATAAGTGTAATCCCTTGTGAAGAAAACAGAGCCCTTCTCTGGTAAATCTGCACCGTGACCATTGATGTGCCATCATCATGAACATCAGTTTCCTCGTGGCACCGGTCTGATGGCAGGGAGTACAGGAGAGATTGACATGAATGTGTATCGGCCCTGTGCTTTTCCCAATACAGACATATCCATGGTAAATGGGAGGGCACTTTGGTGTTAGAAACACAATTTTCCAAAGTAGAACTACTGTAAAATATGGGGAACCAGCATTTGAGAAAACTGAAGTCATGGCATGAAAAGTGCTTTCACAGTAAAAAGTGAAGATTTCAGATATGACCACTATATGAGCATAAGTGGGAGGAGTTGGGGAAAATCTTAATTTTGGTAGATTTGGCTCTGTTTATCTAATATAGGTAAAAACCCAAGCATGTATCCAAAGACTCCATAACAGGTGCTTGACTGACCATCTGTGAGGTCTGCTGAGAATGGTGGCAAGGCGCCGGGCGCTCACACCAACACGGTCTCTGTGCTGTACAAGGATTGCTTTTTTTTAAATTAGTATTATAAGAAATGAGCAAGGTAGATAATAGAAAGATCATCATCTTAAGATTCAAGAGTTCACAGTAGAATTCTGGTTCAGTTTGTAAGTTGCTTTACAGTCTTGGGAAATTTAAGTTCGCGTTTTAGAGTTTCAGTATCATTGACTGGAAAGATGAATTCATATCTAAGATTGTGTTTTAATAGTTACTATTTCTACATATGTAGGGTTCACTCATTAAATGATCATTATAAATCCCTGACGAAATCAGCCTGTGCTGTTGACATTTTCCTCTTCTACCAAGCAGATTGCATTCGAGTAGGAGGATGCCTTGATTAACTGGTCAAGGCTTCTGAAACCGTGATTTCCAGCTATCAGGGGTTTAACGCTCTCTGCTCTCTCAGGCTCACACTGGAAGATGCTCCCCATATGATGTTGAGTCATTCTTTAAGGTGAGAGGAAGTAAACTGTAAATGAAGGGTAAAGATATTCGATGGGGAAAGCAGAGATCAAACCATACCGTTCATATGGTGACAAGACTCACAGTGACAAAAGCAGGCATCAGAATGAAAGCAGGGAACAGTCACGGTGGCCACAGTCAGTGGGTTAAATCCCGGCACTGAAGTAAAGCAGAAAGGGAGCCCAGCAGTTGCTTCCAATCACAACACAGACAGAGGAAAAGATATGGTGGGCCACTGGTAACTTAGGCTTGATTAAATACTAAGATGAACTTGTCTGAGATCTTAGGGTTTTTTATATTTTCCGTTAACATTTAAGGGTTGACCTATATATGCTCAAGTCTTTTCTACCAGTAATTTAAGTAAGTATTTGAGATTGAAGACAGTATGTGCAGGGATAAGCAGGGGCTGGTGGGTTTTGCTAGATGGCCTCAGCCTTATTTAAGGAAAGAGGACCTTACAGTTAGGCAGAGAGTGTGGTCGCTTACATGCATACAATACCACCAATGATTTTATCCTAAAAATGCATGAGGATCCTTCATTTGCAATAATTTATTTTGACTATGCAATCATTCTTTAGGGTACGGACTTTTTTTAAAATGTGAGTATACATGGGATGAGCAGCACACATCATGAGCAAGTCGGTATAAGTGATTTGATTAGATAGGTTTCCTGGGAGAAAGACAGCATGAGAGCACTTGGTATTTGGGTGAGTGTAATAAATGGAAAAATAAAATAAAACAGAAATGAGGTGCCAGGGAATATATTTCCAAAGGCAAAAATCTCTTCTCACTTCATACTTTTCCCACTAAGCATTAAAGTAATCAGGAAAACTTTGGACTTTCTAGAATGAAAAAATGAACACCTAGAGACTTCAGATTTAATCTGATTCCTTCCTACGTGCGTAGTCTGCCTGTGTGGCCTTAAACTCGAGAGGGCCTACTAGTTCTTTTTACTAGACGAGAAGGAAACTCAAACATATCCCTCCCTTGGTCTAATTCCTTTGTGCTGGAGCAATTCTCTGGGATCCTTGGAAGAAAGGTGCTGTGTAAACCATGAGGGTGTGGTGTGGACTTGGAGCGTTGGGGTGGAGAGCCTGTGCGGTCTTGGATGAAGGCTTGGTTTCCCCATATGCATTCAATTTATGTTTTCTTTTGTGTGTGTGGTTTTTTTTTTTAATTTCTGGAACCCACTCAGGAGTCTGATGGTGCACGTTATAAGCCTGGAAAAGCACATGCATGAAACAAATAAATAAATAGCTGCCTTCTGCCATAGAAGTGCACTGCTTCCTCAGAAATGAATCATTGCAAGGCGGGCTTGTGCAGATAGCTGATGTGCCCCACCTTCCTGGTCTGATTCATCGTCTCCCTCAGATGTGCTGGCAAAGAGGTCTGTGGGAGAGTGTGAGGGAAGAGGGTAAGAGAACATTTCACTCATCTGGGTAGGGACTTAGTTATGTTGAGAGCTCTCCCAGCAGAAGAGGGACAAGCTGATCCTTCTTCGCATCAGACTCATCGATCCCAAGAAGGGATAGTTTGAGGTTGCCGTTTTATTTCCTTGGTATTTTGCTGAACCAAATAACCTTTCGAGCCTGGCTGGAAACTGTTATCTATACCTGAAAACATTTATTCAGTTGTCCTATGCAAGTGCTTATGTGATTTGAATAAAAAGAATTACTGTGTGTTTTTACTGTGATAGTTATTAAAAAGTACACTCGATGATAAAAATTTAAAAAGCAGAACGCCACCTGAAACTATCAATCATCAGAAAGAAGGAAAACTTTTAAGAACGACATATCTATTCTATAAATAAATGTTTTACATTCAGATATTTTGTGATATATGCAGACATATGTAAGAGCATGCTTTCTACTAAAAGATATCTTAAAAAGTTTGAGTCATATTACTAATATTTATAGAAAGGTAAATATAACTTGAAATATAGAGAAGTGAGAAAAGATAAGTATTTTAAGGTCAATTCTTCTTTTTTTAGGTTCATATTACTTTAATTTGCAATTTCACTCTTCTTGTGAAAGGTCTCGGGCAGAAAGTACACAAAAAGTCCCTGTTCTACCAAATTTAGAAAAATGAAATACTAAATAAAATTTTTAAAATAAAGAGGGAGGGGGTTGATAATGTTAATAGAGAAGAGAGCAATGTACAGTCCACTAAATAAATTTTGATCAAATTGTGGGTAATGCTACAAATAAGGTGATTGCTTTTTTTTTTTTTGTATAGAGGAAGCTTAAATGTATTAAGAAGCGAAGTATTGAAAATAGCTACATTGCAAAGAAATCTTAAATAACTAAGCAAAATTAAGAGATATATTTGGCATGTCTCTGACTTCAGGGAGACATTTCATTAGAGGAGCTTTGGATTTCTGAAATTCTAGCCTGCTTTGGATCACCTCGTAATTTAATTAAGTTTTCACATATTCACACTGTTAGGAAAGTGTTCTCCCCTTTGTTTTCTAACCCCAAATTGCATGCCTCATCCTGAAAGCCAATTTCTCTCTGTTCAATGGCAGTGGAGAACTCTTACAAAATTAAATTATTTTCAGTTTTTCTCAAAAGTCTGTTTCTCAGACAATCAGAATCAGAATCACCTAGGGTGCTTGTAAATTCTGAGCGGCCAAGCCAGAGTTCTTGATTCAGACCTTCTGGGATTTCCTTCAAGAATCTACAGTTTTCTCAGGCTCCATAAGACAATTTTATGCACAGCGAAGTTCGAGACCTTCTGCTAAGCCAGCAGTAAGATATTTCCAGCGGATGTCTCTAACTGTGCTTAGAACCTTAGCGACGTAACTATAATAATTAAATCTAAGGTAGATAAATCCCCTTGTTAAGACAATTTCCTTGTTGGAAAGCAACCTTGATGAGCCTGCCTTTGGGGAGTAAAAGGAGACTGATAGAGGAAATACCATTGGATTTTTAGACCCACGGAATAAACCATCTGAGTGAGAAGAGGCCACAAGGAAAAGTACATTTTTGGTACTTATCACTAACATGTGTAGTTGATTCTAGGGAGCTTATTCCCTAGAATTAGGGAGCCAACTCTGTTGTAAACAGCCAGGTAGCATGTATGTTAGGTTTTGTGGGCCAATCAGTCATGGCCATAATTATTCAGTTCAATGAAAGCAGTAATGAACATATGTGAACACATAGGTGTAGCGGAGTTCTAATAAAACATTGTTTATTGACACTGGAATTTGAAATTCACAGAATTGTATTTGTAATGAAATTTTCTTTTGATTCTTTAAAATCGTTTAAAAATGCAAAATCCATTCTTAGCTCCAGGGACTGTACCAAAGTAAACAGCAAGCAGGATTTAGCCCAAGGGGTATAGTTTGCCAACCCCTGCCCTAAAACAGTTTTCAATAGTCAAAGTCACCTGGAAGGCATATTTAAACGTGGATTACTGGGCCACACCTGCAGGACTGCAGCTACTGGAGGTCTGAGGCAGGGTCTGATTATTTGCATTTCTAAAAAACTCCTAGGTAGGTTCCATTCATTCCAAGTGCTGGGCTTAGATGGTAGTTCCAAACATCCCCCTTATTTTACCAATATGAAGAGTATTTTATTTTTTTAACTAAGTCCCATATTTGGAAAGAACAAAGATAAATCAAATATTGTTTAAGAGAGTATTTATGCTCTGGAGTTGTTGAGAAGCTAGTTTAGGTTTATCGACAGCAGAGGTGATTATATGAAAGATTTCTTGGCAAAAGAAACCTGGGAGGAGAAGAAAATAAGAGAGAAACGGGATGGAGAGTTTTAGTTAGCATTACATTAAGAACAGGTTCAGCTGATTCATGCTGACCTTAAAGTAATCTAATAGAGGCTGAAACTGTTCCATGTGAATCATTTCTTCTGAATTCCAAGCCATTATTGTTATTTTTGTTATTGAGGAAACAAAAATTATTTGGTGGTCAATTCAAAGCAACTACAAAAAATTAAAAGGCCAGCCCCCGTTTCCAGTTTGTTTGCTTCACTGTGCTAGGGGGACTACCAGGGGCTTTGCTTCAAGGGGCTTCAGTCTGTGTCTAGAGGTCAAGGAATGAGGGTGAGGAAGTAAACAGATGTTTCTCCATTCCCTTTGTAGAGGAAACAAGGGGTTCTTGGGAGTAGCCTCCAGGGTGATCTGGTCATAAATTCCTAACTGAGTATGCTGAATTTACCACGGGTAGTCATGTTCCTGTCCTGTCGCTTTTCAGTGAAAGTTTTTAAGCCAGCCCTGACCATTGTTCTTATGCTTCTAGGTTAACACACACATCTTTGAAATAAGCACTCTCAAGAGAGCATCGAATCTTCCAATCTGCACCTTGCTTCCTCCTACTTTCAAGTAATCTTTCTTACATTATCTCCTTAATTTCAAATGCATAAAAGTAGCCACAAAACTGTTATTCTCTGGAGCACTTGAGATTTTATTCCTGGGCATATGTGGTCAAGTTTGGCCCAGATAAACTGTTATAAAAATTCTCTACAGGTATGGATGTTTCTTACGTTGATACCTTTTTCAGAGTTCTATCTCCATTTATCACTCTAATTCCTTTGGGACCTAGCCCTGCCATGTCTCCTCTGTCTGTCTCTCTGTTCCAGTCTCTCTTTCTGTCTATGGTAGCTCAAGTCTTTTCTTTCTATAGATTTTTGCCTTTTTCCTTTCCAACACATAGTCCCGAAATTGAACCATTTACCCCCAAAGTTCTTTCACTGGGTTTACGTGCTTATTAATCTATGTCTTTCATTAAAAGCCAGTATTTACAAATGTGGAAAAAAATTAATGCCCACTAAGTAGGACCAAGCAAAGGTTATTTATTCTGAGCAAGGGAGTCAGGCACCATCACTTGCTTTTTTGACAGAAGCCCAAAGCCAGGCAGAGGAGTGGGAGAGCTTTTTAGGAGGAAAAAGGGAAGGC
Organism: Mormoops blainvillei; assembly: GCA_004026545.1. NCBI lineage: Eukaryota > Metazoa > Chordata > Mammalia > Chiroptera > Mormoopidae > Mormoops > Mormoops blainvillei. The sequence goes on along the minus strand of PVJD01002361.1, from coordinate 45,782 downwards.
TTAAGGTATGCCCTGGTTGGATGCTGTTGTCACGTAAGCTGTTTAACTGAAGTGGGGCATCCTAGGTGATTGATTAGAGGTGATTTTTTGCTTTATCTTTTTGGTTCTAAGTTGGAAGTGGGGACAAAACATGGGAGGCTGTCAATTATTATTCAGTTCCTAGCCATTTGGGGCCTATTGCTACTGAGCTTATCGTTCAGCTTTCTGGATCGTTTGTAGAGACAGCAATCAGGCTGAGCATAAGCCTGGCACATCAGTCTGGCTTCCGAGGCTGTTTATTAAAGACCAAAAGGTTAGTTTCTTGGGTAGGTTGACCATTGCCTTTTTTGTATGTACGAAATACGGAGTTTACACAATGACCTCCACTTCCTTACCTCTCTGTTTTTAAGTTTCCGAAATCTGTTTTCTGCATTAAATATGCTAATTAAACATTTCCCAAAGTGTGTTCCTCAACATTCTGGCCTCACAAAACACTGAGTACACAGAACTCGGTGGCAAACCAGTTAGGGAAAGACAGAATTCTGTATCTAATCTATCCTCTGTGCTCTGTGCTCCAGAATCTATATAAGCATAGTCAAAATTCTAAGAAGGAATTTAGGGAGGAAACTCAATCAATTTCTCATAAATACTTGATCAAGGAGAACCACCCTGGCTTTATACATTTAAGTAGCATTAAGTAGTTTTAATATAGATGTTAAATAATTTCACAATGTTTATCAACCATCTATATTTTTAGTTAATACTTTTTTAGGAAATGCTACTCCAGGATAACTGTCAGTTACTGTCACCTCCCAGCTGTCAAATCCAAGGTCATTTCTTAGACCATTTTCTCCTTCACCTTTGTGTCATATGACACTACTAGTATAAACCTCTTGGACTGTTCACCTGAAACCTATATAATTTTATTAACCAATGTCAACTCAGTAAGTTCAATCTGAAAATAAAAATAAAATTAAAAAAATACTCTTGTAGTGCTAACCTTCCCTGACTCTGGTAAGCACACTATGTTTTTGCCAATCATTGGTTCCTTTGTTGACTTCTCTCTTACTCACACTTCCCAGTTTGAAGGACTAATGAAAACTGAGCTCTCTACATTGTCTTATTTTCTTGTTCTCTATATGAGTTGACTTTAAGCGGACTCAATGACCCTCCTTTCTCTCCTTTCCTTTCTATTAAAGGGACTGAGGCTAAAGTCCAAAGACAGGGATTAGCCTACCTTTTCTAGCAGTGGAATTTTCAAAAGGTCAGAATGTTAAGAAGATGTAATCACTTTTCTCTTCAATGTCTGTAAAATGCTAAGGCCTGAGAAATAGCCTTCATAGCTCTTTTTATCCCACCCTTATTTTGGATGCTTAGATCATCTCTATATGTGGTATTATGGTTAAATATTCTAATAATTTTTACCTCTGCCTCCTTTACCTGTAGCACACAGATAGTCTTCCTTGACATTATGGTAAAACTATAAGTTCCAATTTGGAAGTCTAAGAAATGGACTAATTAGATTGTCTGGGTTTAATTAGTTCTGTTAGCTAATAAATGTATATATTTGGTGAGTGTAGGGGACCTAGCCCTACCAAAAAGAAAAAAGAAAAAGGGTAAGCAAGAGTTACCTTAGGTAAAGTAAAAGTTAGGTAAAAGTTAACTTAAGTAAAAGTGATTTATGGATTCCATTCTACCTTCTTCATTAGGGCCAGGTGGCAAGTTTCTATTACTAAGAAAATGTCATTTTCCCTTCCTTACCAGTTATCCCCATATATACCTTAGAGACCTTACAGAAAAGAGCAGTGAACTAAACTAGGGTGTGCATGTTACAGAGTCCCTAGCCCAGTAATATTAGCACCCTATTCTCACCATCATACCTAATATTTATATCCTGGTCTCAATTCTAACACCATCTTTCAACTGTCACTATACTCCTCAAGTTCATCTAACCAGACTTGCTTACATTAAAATTATCATCTTCCTCCTCCAATTGGTTTTTTTCCTTCATATGCTTGAAACTGGAAAAGTTGGTGTTCGTGCTGCTCGTCACTACCAGAACCAATGAGTAGAGACAAGGATTGAATCTTTGTGGGCACTTTATTCAGATGTCAATGATCTGAGAAGATGGTGGATTATGTACCCTAAAAAAAAAATCTTAATATTTCATCTCAAACTAACCTTTTTATAAGGAGAAGAAAGGGTAGGTAAGGGGTTTGAGGGAGAAAAAAAAAAAGGTTAATGGGATAAGAGTAGCAGTCCAGAAGTGATTTTCCTAGTATTTCTTTATCTGTGGATCAACAATTCTTTATCTGCCTTCCCTCCCTGGAGCACAATGGTTCAGATACCATCTCTATCACTTGCAGAGCCCCTGCAGCACAAAGGTTGAATTGTTTGTTGACCTCCTGGAGTAAGGTAGGTCATGTATTCCAGTTCCTGGAATAAACAGCTATCCACATGCCTTAATCACCTAAGACTAACATTTATAGTTAAAGCTAAAATCTTTAACTCTTGAGTTCCCCTATTATATTTATGTACCTATTTCTGACAATGATAATATTTTTCCTGGTCAAAGGGCTTTAGATTTCCATATTAACTTGACTCCTTTGTCTTGTTCCCTATCCTTCTGTGTCTATCAATGACCCTCATTCAGATTGCTAACAAACCATGCTAATTCTTCTTTAATGCAATTATTAACTTCCATTCTTCACTCTCCATATAAACTGTTCTCAATCATGTCCAGACCTCACACTTTAATTTGCATCATTAGAGTAACCTCATAGTAAGCTCCTTGCTTCCAGTTGGCATGTGTGGAGATATATAACTTTATACTGGGACTCCTCTCTCTTGTGCCCAAGTACAGTATCATAAATTATTCATGACTTTCTCGATCAGTTATGATTATCATAGATCTGGAGATCAAAGTTTTGTTTTGTTTTGTTTTGTTTTACATACCTATCAACAATTGAATCTAAAAACCAAAGTAAACAAACAAGCAGAACAAAAAGAATTGTAGATACAGAGGTTGTTTCAATGGCTGCCAGATTGGGGGGGGTGTTTGGGAAATGGGTAAAAAAGGTGAAGGGATTAAGAAGCACAAATAGGTAGTATAGAATAGTCATGGGGATGTAAAGTACAGCATAGAGAATAGAGTAGCCAAAGAACTTATATGAATGACCCATGGACATGGACAATGGTATGGGGATTGCCTGAGGTTGGGGCATTGTGGAAGGGGGCAAAAGGGGAAAATATTGGGACAACTGTAATAGCATAAACAATAAAACATAATTTCAAAAAATAAAATAAAGAGTATTTTTCAATATATTTTCCCAATTAGGCAACCAGGGTAAGTTTGGTGATCCATGAAGCCTGAAGAGGTTGAAGCCCTCAGCCGCACAGTATGCAGAATGTGCAGGGCAAGTATCACAGAGCTGGTCAAGGAAAATCAAGGAGATCTGGGTAGGACATATAGTGTTCCGCCAGTATTACAAGTGAGGTAACTGAGGTTTAGAAAGAGTCAATAATCCTTTTAAGGTCAGTAAATAAGTGTTGTTTCTCTCTGAGGCCAAGGATTTTACTTTTCTAACTCCAGCTTCCAAAACATTTTAAGCATTCAAAAATATTTGTTGAATGACTCCATAAATGGTGTACCCTTCCCCATCATGAGACTAGCTTAGTCTTTATGGATCTAACTGCTTTCAGTCTTGATTTTCATCAAAGCTGAAGCCTTGTCAATTCCATTAAGACTTTCTTGACCATTCCAAATTTCTATGGTTTCTCATTCTGTCAAATGTTTACTGTGGCAGTCAGTATATACTATCTTATAATATTGTTTTTAATTTTTACTTGTCTGTGTTTTGTCTCAGTCAGATGTGGGGTTCTTAAAACAAGATTTTACTTTCTTGGTTATGACCTAGTCTTCAAATACCTTTAATGAAAATGATTTATGCACCAGGGATGGCGCTAGCCTCTGGGTGCAGAGTAGCCAGTAAAATAGACTGCATCTTCATAGAGCTTACAGGCTAGTGAGAGAAAATGGCATTAAACCAGTAGGTGAATAAATAAAAATCAATTACGCACTGTGATCAGTGCCCTGAAGACAATGAAACAGGATGATATCAGAGACAGTAACAAGTTTGCATTGGTTTGTCAGAACATTATCAAAAGAGGTGACATTTAACTTTAACGAAGCTAAAGGAAGCCAGCCAAAGGATGAGCTTTTCAGGCAGAGGAAATGTCCTGGGCAGAGTTCCTGAGGTGGGAATGAGCTTAACAAGTTTGAGGAAATAAAAGGAGGTCAGTGTTACTAATGTGCTGTCCAGAACAGGATGGATGGCGAGAGACGAGCTCACTGAACTTTTTGACAGTAAAGCCTGTGAATGGTATGATTTTTTCTCTTCTTTACTTTCTATTCTCCACCTTTTTGTTTTCATAAAGATGTGTTAATTAGAATTTTGGTTTTTATCTTACATTTTCAGGTACCCCTTTAGATGTCTCAAGCTTTGGAACAGAGAAAGTTAAGGTGGAAATCGTGGCAGCACATAAACTTTTAAAATAACCTCACTTTCCTTGCTGCTTGAAGAAAAGTTTTAAAATGTGGATGAAAAAATTATGAAAGAACAGTCATAATCAAACAATTTCTGATTCTATGTAATACGTCTCAAATTCTTTTTGCAAGTAAGTAGAGATATAAATTTTTTAAAAATTAAATTGTATGGATTAAAGTTGAAAATTAGATTGGTTTATATATTCAAAGCAAGATGTCAGATCTCATTTCTTTGCAGGTTTAGTTTAAAAGTTATGATCTGGTTTACTTGTTTCATTTTGATTGGAATGTCAAAAATTATTTCCATACACACTTAGGTGATACTAGAATTATGCCCTATGATATTAGAAATATGACACTACATAGTCAAAAACTTGTGCAGTTTTTAATTAAATTTAAACTAATGATAGAAAACAAAAATGTTATGTTTTTTCTGAACATTTATTTTCACAATAATATGCTCAAACAATGATGACTGTACAGTACAAAGTTAAGCCTTATAGAAAAATATTCCTATAAAAATGAACACTGAGCTCCCTCTTACAATCTTCGTACTCCTTAGTTAGTCTGTTTGCATCATCAGGTGCCATAAAATAAAAATAAATGAAACCCAATAGATTCTAGAAATTACAAAACAATTAGAAGAAAAGTGCTAATTGACAAATAATAAAATTCTGCCCTATCTCAAAAAAGGAAATTATTTTTAAATGATTCCTTTAAAAATATCAGGAAAAGGCCCTGACTGGTGTGGCTTAGTTTCATGCCTGGTCAGGGGACATGCCTGGGTTGAGGGCCAGGTCCCCAGTAGGGGGCAGGCAAGAGTTAACAAATCAATGTTTCTCTTGCACATTGATGTTTCTCTTCTTCCCTTTCCCCCTCTCTTTCCCTCTAAATAAATAAATAAATAAATAAATAAATAAATAAATGCAATCTTTTAAAAAATCAGGACAAGTACTGAAACTCTAGATTTCCCTCTTTTACACCAAGGATAGCTTGAAGGCTCATTTTAAAATGCTTTATGTTGACTATCTAGCATTTAGATAATAATCTGTGCTAAACACATTCATAAGTGTTTCAAGGAAAGCGATAGGTCGAAACAATACTGGCCTTTAAATAGTTAAATATACAGACTAATTTCCTAAAGTAGATGGTTGGATATAAATAAGAGAGAGAACCTATGTCTGAATATAGTTACTAAGTTAGGATTAGTTAAGTACACTATAAAATTATTATGATCTACAGGATAAGAAACCTGTTAAATGTAATTTCCAAGCCAGTACATCATTTCTGTGTGGCAGAGTCTCACTTCCAATGCACACTAATTTACACCCAGGACTCTATTACTGTAAGTGGGATTTACATACAAACTTCCTTTAGCAGCTCAAGGCGAGCCTAACTCAACAAGGTTAGTTCAAGCTTTTTTGACAGAAATCATGCATCAGACTACACTGCACTTGAGGATGTCAATATTTCACATATTTAGAGACGATGGATATAGAACCTGTTTGTATCGTGATTTCTTATGTTCAATTCTTTAAAAAAAACAAAGAAAAATGAAATGAAATAGCTTTACTGAAAATACTTTCAGAAGGCTCTGGTGACCTTCTACTTACCTCAGGTAGAGTTTTCCTCTTTGTCCCTGTGGGATATGCTCAGCCAAAACTTCAGCCAAGGTCACTATTGTTACAGTTTCTATTCAAACACATTTTTAGTCTTTTTACTTAGGAAAGAGACAGAAGGGATTTCTTAGAGGGAAACAACTTGGAAAATGAAGAGAGATCTATAATTTTAGTTTGCACAGCTTAAAGTAAAGCTTGAGGTGAAAGCAACAAAACATAGCAAAACCCAACTTGCATCTACAGAGGCAATTGCTTTAAGGTTTTATAAATGAAGAGGAAGAAATAACAGATCTACATTTAAAGTGAACCCAGAACATGCCCGAATCTATTTGTTGGGAGACTATAAAAAAGAAAAGCACAGAACGGAAATATTAATTAAAATCTTTTGTTTTCTTGAAATGTTTGTGAGTCCTTTCTGCACCAGGAACATCACACTTCACCCTGCAACTGGCATCCGTACAGATTCACAGGTAGATATAAGTCAGACAGACAGACTCATCAATTCTCTCTTTATCACAAACCCAGAACATCTGGATAGTGCCCTTTAAAACAACATCAGGTTAAGAAAACAAACCATTTCTCAGACCTGACAAAAGGTTTTTTGGTTTCTGGATAAACAGTCTTAGGGTGAATAAACTAATATATTTGAGTATCATACATAGTCTGCTTAGAAATTGATTCACAACTTTATGAAATTCTTAATCCCATGCCCTGCATACCCGTTTCCATCCACGTTCCCACTTTTAGGTTAAAACTAAAAACAATTATTGTGTTTCAGGGAATAAATAAATTTGAATAAATTACACATGATCTCAGAATATTTGGGATAAGAGTTAAAGATCTCAGTTAACTACCCCATGCCAGCTCTTTCCTGAAGCAACACTAAATTTATTAGAAGGAAGGCTTAGTTTCTTCTTGCTGACACTGGAAATCCCAGGAAATTTTTAAATTCTGAATTATTATTACTCAAAGCTTCATGTAGAGGATTTTTGGCTTTTTTTTTTTTTTTTGCTTTTTAAAAGATATATCACGTCTCCTCCTGAACCCTCATGACAATTACAGAGCCAATGTGGTAATTTGGCTGTCATACATGTGAACAAATTTGTCCCAACGATTGCATACAGGGAAGAGTATGCTTTTCGTTTAATGTCTTCAGTAAAATAAACTTCAGAGACAACTAGTTGATATACAGCCTTAATGGGGATGATGTGTCCACTTTCGATCTCATTTACAAGTGATATCACTGTCCATAAGAGAAAGCAAAACAAAACAAGACAAAATAATGTTATCAGACCTGAACTGACTAGATTTGAGCATGTGCTGTTTAGACTTCATATACGAGTTTCAATCAGATTTACAAAAGTATCATATTTTAAAAAATTATTATAACAAGACCTTCACGCATTGCTTTAATATGTAATGACAAGATTATATATTAAAGATTCCCTTCAGATTGTTAATAACAACAACAAAAAATGTCATTGGGCATTTTTAGATTTGGTCAGTACCTAAAGTCAATTGATATTCAAAGTTACTTGATTTTCCAAATGTAAATGATGTGTAACAGTCCTTTCTTAAAGTATCGATGATCTAAAACTTCATTTATAAGGATTATATGCAAAAGCAAAAAATAATGAATATATAAGTGAAACCCCAGAGTTGCTTTATTTTAAATGTGCTTTTGTTAGCACTTTCAAATGCAAAGGGGACATTAAAACACACATAAGACCGGCGAGTTTAATGTTTTCATTTCACCTCTTCCCGTTTTATTCTTTTAATAGCAATGCTACAAAGAGGAACTTTAGATAACTCTTACCAGCAAAACCCAATGTTGCAACACAGTTAACTACCCCCAAGCTTCTATTTAAGGTTACCTGGCATAGTTAGCTCTGCCAGATGTAGTTTTGCTATTGGATAATTTGATTTGCTGACAATGTGCACTGCCTTAAAATAGGAAGTGCCTAGGTGACTGGTGTCCAAATCACACACATTCTTTTGGTTAAAATGAAATGTGAGTCTGAATTTAGCCTTTAATTACATTTCCTTCCCTACCTCCAACAAACAAATTTTTATAACTTCCCCAATGAAAAAAGTCATATTTTGTGAATTACTAGTTTGGAAACAGCCCAGAACCAAACATTATTTAGGAAATTTTCTATTATTTGTATTAATCAAAGATATACATCCTCTGTGTTTTTAATGGCTTTATCAATTGGCTAATGCCTGCCTTGGAGGCTTGACAGGCCACAGGATTTTAGACTTCTACCTATAACCACTAACTGGTAAACTGGAATTATTCTTGTGAGACATGAGTGCAGAATTAAATAAGCTATCGTGTATGCAAGGTAATATAAGAGAGCTGCTCTAATATCTCAGGTGCTTGGACTGACTCAAAAGAATTTTAATTTCAAGGATAATAATATACCCAGGTCATGTAAAAATTAAACTCACCATGGGTAAAAACAGAGAGCCTCATGTCAAAAGAAAAATAAAATAGTATTGCTTAAAAGAAGAATTAAAATTAAGCATTCCTTAAATTATCCCCCCTGATAATATGTGCCTGTCATATTTCATTTTGCCTTTAGCCTTGTGGAAGTTTCATTGTTCCATCAGGATTGTTCTGTCAAATGAAAAACCTGTCTACATTTTACCATGTACTTAAACAAGCAAGACAAAGTATTAAATCTGAGGGCTCTGTACTTTAAGAAACATTTTTACAAGTGGAAAGTTATTCAGCTTAGATAGTTTATCCATTTTCCAGAGGCTTTTAAATCTCCATAATATATTGAATGTCAAAAAGCTATAAAATCTCTTTAACTATTGATATCTATTTGTAGATAGCAATATAAATCCTGCCATAAATTCGAATAAGTAAATGACTTTATCTAAACAAAGATTTGGAGCATCAGTCTACTGTTACAGAGGCCTAGTCTTCTTGTTATATTGTGCACCAGAGAGCTTGGCATTATTTTTTTGTCATGGTTTCTAAGTGATGGCCATAAAAGTCAATATCGGATGCTTTTTAACAAAAATTGGGTTAACTATAATGTAAATGTATTTGCTTATACTATATTTATATACTCTAGGTTCAGGTGCCTATCACTGTAGAAATACTATAATAAGTATGAAAGGAAAAAAAAAGAACTCTAATGTCATGGTGAACTTTCTTAGGATAAAGTCCTATATTAGTTAAGGCACAGTTAGCTGCCCAAACAAACAAAGCCAATATTTATGTTTGGTGATATAAAGCAAATGTTAAGTGTACCTGATTTGGGGCAGTTCTTTCCCATATGGTACTTCAGAGACAGTCACTGTCCATCTTACATTCTTGAGCATCTTCAATAGATGGCTTCCAATGTTATGAGATAGTCTCTTGTCTGCTCTGTGGGAGGAAAACAGCATGGAGGATCACATGGGCTTTGTCTATAAGTGACTTGCATTACTGTTCCTCAAATCCCATTGGCTAGAATGCAGTCACATGACCTTATCAAAATGGCTTTATGAGGTGCTGGTACCACAAACCAGAAGATGCAAAATTTCCTTTAGATCTATGCCTAGGAAGGGAGGAAATAGGTTCAGTGACCAGATAGGAACTCTCTACCACAGTGTTATTTAACATGTCCTTACAGTGGCATAACACATCTATCTTCTTCATAGCTTTCTCTGGATTATCACTTTATTCATCAAACCCATTTATGACCATGTCTCTATACCAACTTTCATGGCCTCTGTTCATGCTCTCCATATTTCTCTTATCAGCTTTTCCAAGAAACTTCTAGCTAATCAACCTGCATCTAATTTTCTCCCTTTTATCATTTATGCTCCACATAAGGGCAAACATTTTAAAACACAAATATTATAGACTCATTCCCTGCTTCAGTAGCTCTCAATTGCCCACAAGGTAAAGCCTTGAATATTTACCTTGGCAATTGACGCCCATCATGAGCCAGCTCTCTTAGCTTTTCCATATTCAACTTCTGTCAATCTCTGTATTTCATTTCAAATGACACCAAACAACTTGAGCTTCTTGAAACATGTTGCATACTCACCTACCTCCATAGGTATGTGTATTTATTATTCTATCTAAAGCCTTTCCCTTCTTGGTCCATAGGGGAGATTCTCCTCATTCTGTAAGATGCAACTAAAACCTTAATTTTTCATAAAACTTTTCTTGGCTTTTCCAGATATGTAACCTAAATGCTCCACTATTCATAGCACTTACACGTACCTGTAACTATTAGTTTAGTCTTCTGTCTCTTCCTTAGGATTCTCCATCTTATGAATTATGCAATATTTTTCTTTGATCAAAAGCACCCAGCATGGAATCTGGCACATACCAGCTAAAAGATGAATAGAAGTCAATCTTATCTTGAGTTGGCTAAATTATTTTGAATGGGTGAATGACAGTCAAAAGAAGTACAAGGATATAGGCTTTCATGTGAATATACACATATTTCATGTGGAATTTAAATATCAACTCCGTAGTTCAGAATTTAAGCCATTTGGTCGAATGGTGCCATGCTAAAAAAGGTTCAATCAGCCTAGTCAAGCCAATCTTGAGCTATTTTAAAGCTAATCCTTATTAATTTCAATCATTTACTATTACTTACCAGGCCTTTCTACCACAAACTTTTCTCCAATCAGTAGCCATAATATTTTTATAGATTTAACATTTCTAAGGGATATTTTCTAATTAAACCTGCCCTTCTTTTTTTCTTATTTTGATATGCATTAAAATTATGTTTTAGTGTTTAATCTACAGTATTCCCACTCCAGGAGAATCACAGAGAAATGGTTATGAAGGGAGAAGGGATTTGGATGCCATCATCTTTATCACAGAAACCTCTACAAATAAATGTGCATTATAATTAATAAAAAAATATTTTATTTGATATGTCAGTAACTTTGTAGTAAATCTGATTTCCACCTACTGGCAAATCACCATCTGAATAATTCCTATTTAGGCATTTTAAATCCTTTACCTCCCAATTCAAAGACATTATTGGCTATTTGAAAGAATGGAACTTATTTTGTTTTCTCCAAAGAGCTTAGAACAATGGAATATAAGCAGCAAGCAGTCAATAATAGTAACTTGTTGAGTGAATTTTTGAATGACTATATCATGTATCTTGATTCTAGATATTGTCACAATTTATTCTGACTATGGTTATAATATCAACTCATGAATTTGATGTATTCAATCAGAGGGGAAATTAACAGAACAAATCTTGCAAATTAACTGATTAATATTGTATATCAAAATGAGAAAGTTCTGCTTAAATGAACACTTTATATTTTAACCACTCATATTGATTAGAGATTCTCAACCCAGGATGACTTTATACCCTATGGGGCATTTGGCAAGATTTAAGACATTTTTGAATATTATAGCTTTTGGAGGCTTTTAGTGGGAAGCAGCCAAGGATACTTCTAAACATGTTACAACGCACATCAATCCCTCACCATAAATAACTGTCTGCTGCAAAATGTTAATAATGTCAAAGCTCAGAAACCCTCATTAAACTATGGACTCATACTTAATTTTAAAGATAGATTTTTTTAAAATCTCATTAGTGCTTCTCTGGGTCCCCTGTTTGCCTTATCTTCTGCTATTTATATAAACAATAAATTTAAAACCTTAAGTTTTTTTGATGTCATAGAATCATAACTGACATTTAACATCACACATATATACTTGCACTGATAACTAATTTGTAGCATTTCAAGAGGAAATAATGTAGACATTTTCTAAAGCTCCTCTAGAAGTCTGGAAAGGCATATTCCAAGTTATCTACTAGAAGAAAAAAAGCTGTTAATTTGTCATAAGGTAATATTTTTAAAAAAAGCTTTTTATGGAAAAATATTTTCATGTATACTCAATTGAGGCTTACTGAAAGCTATTCATAAGCTGCCCTACAGCATCTGCCATATCTAAATCAAGCAGTCACCGTTGATAGCACATTGCCTACCCAAACACCAAATCCATCTAGAAAACACATACTATGAATTCTATTCTTTAGAATCTCTATGATATGGTTCTTCCACAATACTCCCACTAGCACTGTATTTGTTCATACTCTCAGCACATTTTGCCAGACCAATTTACTCTTGTTTTGCCTTCAGATGCAACCTGCCTCATGCCCATTGCTGCCCTAGAACGCTTCACCTGTACTGTTGCCATAGTAACTGTGCTAATCAACAAAACTCATCGAGTATCTTTCTCCATACTAGTTGTCATTTGATCTTCACTACAGGTCATCAGTGAATATTTTCTGACAGTTAGGTTTAGACACCTGAATAAGTCTAGATGCTCATGTGTTGATACATGTTGCCTACTTTTATTTGAGTTGATTCAAGGATTAGGTGGATCTGAGCCTGAGAGTTGGAATTTTCATCGTAAAACCTCTCCTACAGTGTAAAGACCAAGCCCTTTAGTCCATAGGATCCTCTATAATCAAGTTTTGGTGTAATTGTCTAGTATTCTCCCCCACCTCTCCCACATACTTGTCCTTTGATGCTACATCAGATAATGTGTCTCCAAGAGTGACATTTTATAATGCCTTCTTATATTCATTCAAGCCTCATCTGTATAATTTTTTTTATCTTGTGAATGCCTACATCAAGAATTAATCTAAAATGTGAAATTGCCATGTGACCCAACAATTCCATTCTTGAGTATATACTTCAAAGAATTGAAAACAGGTATTCAAACAAATACTGGTATGTGGAAGTTCACAGCAGTGCTCATCACAAAAGCCAAAACATAGAAACCACCCAAATGTCGATCAATGACTAAAGGGGTAAACAAACTATGGTACATTTATACAGTGGAATATTACTCAGCTATAAAAGGAATAAAATATTCATGCAAGCTACCACATGGATAAATCTCAAAAATAAGTGAAAAGAAACCAGACATAAAAGATCATATATTATTTTCTTTATATAAAATATCCAGAATAGGTAACTCCATTAAGGTAGATAGCAGATTACTGGTTACCAGAGGCTAGGAGAGTGGAACGGATGGAGAGTGTCTACTTAAACAGTACCAAGTATCCTCTGGGGCTGGTAAAAATACTTAGGAACTAGGTAACTGAGATTGTTGCACCACATCATGAATGTACTAAATGCCACTGAATTGTACACTTTAAATGATTAATTTTATGTTATATGAATTTCACATTAATTAGAAAATGAAGATTCATCTGGACACATTGGACAGAAAGCCATCACTGATCTTAATTTTGTTTGAAATGCCATTCGTAGTTCCAAAAGAACTATGACTCCCTCTTTAAAGAGCCCTCTTATATTATACTCTAATTATTGACTTTCTTGTGTCTTTCTCCCAACTCTGGCCAAATGTTGAATTCAGTTTTTGTGTCCTTATTTTGTCTTCCTAAATTTTATTTGGTTGAGTTTATACGCTAAAAGCTAGACAAGCTTCCTAACCTGAGATAACAATGATATATCTGAATCTAAATGATCAATGAATGATAAAATCTATTTAATCATATTTAATTAATGTTTGAAAATGTGATTTTTTGAAGGTTTGTAGGTGTTTAAGTACACACTAGTGTTGATTTTTGAGTACAGACGGTTGATATATTTAACATGGTAATTCAAAAACACAACGAATAGGTTAATACATTGCTGGAGTACTTGTAGAGTACTCAGCATTGAGCTGATCACTTAAGATAGATTGTCTACTGCTTAATTTCCCTTTTCCCATTGCTAGTAATTCCACATAATTGAAATTCCTGTTAAACTATCGACCTCAGAGAAGTCTTTACTAAAAATCTTTTCCGAAAGGGCCAACTCCACTGTGTAACACTTGTATAATATTCAGGTCAATTTTCCTACTTGAATTTGTATTATTTGTCTAGTTGTTAAATAAGATTTGAATCTGTCACATAAACTCCCTGAAGATAAATTCCCTAAAGGCAGGACTTTAAAATATGACTCTCCAAAACACCCATTTTTAATTTCTCATTTTATATCAGTGAGTAAATACCTGATAGAAGATCAGTGTAGAAAACTACCTGAATTGAAAAAAAAAAAGAAGAAGAAATAAGTGTTTTGATCAACTTCAGTTAAGATAGTATTTTCTCAAGGTCTTTTATTTTTGCCATTTGCCGGGGGGTCATATGATGGGGATTATAATGGTATTATAACATTGGTTATTGGCTTTCTTGGGAGATGATGGTGGCCAAGTAGTTGGAAGCTAAGTCCATTTGATCTTGCCCCCTACTCAGATTCTCTGCTGATCTTCCAATAAATAACCTGAACAATCAATGGAATCATGAAGTTTGGAAGCCAAGGAGTACAGAAGATGTTTCACAACGAGTAGTAAGATTTTATTAGTGAAAGGGGAAATACCCCATGCATGGCGCCTGCAGCCACAGAGAAACTAGTCAAAAATTATGGCTTTGTGGCTCTCTTCCCTCCTAAGCCAGGGAACCCCCAGACCCGGGAAGAGACCTGGGAAGATATACGAAGCCTGGAGATCCAGGTTACACACATGTGGTGAGCAGCACATCCGTAGATATGGCAACAAATGTCAACTAGGAGAGCGCCGGTAAGAGAGAGAGGGACTCTATCTCCCAAAAGGATCAGGGGCCACACCTGGGCTGGGTAGAAGCAGGTTGCAGTGAGCCATGACCATGAGAGATTTCTGGCTCTGTGGAGAAGTGATGTGTGCAAAAAACTGGACAGTGACTCAGTACTGCAGTGGGTGTGCCACAAAGAAACTTTTTAAAAAGAGAGCTGAAGTGTGCTGGGCAGGGATCCCATGAGCAGCTGCTCTGCCAGCAAAAGAACAAGATTAAAAAACAAAGTTTGCTCCCACTGAATACAGCTGGGCAGGGAGATCAGAAAGTTGCACAGCAAAGGGACTTATGGACCCCTAGCTCAGCACAGCTAGCAAGCTGGGGGCTACACAAAATGGGGAGTTCGGGACTGTGTCTACTGCGAGGGCAGCATGCAGGGACTTAGAGGGGCAAGAGTTGAGCACCTGAAATTATTTACAGCCAGGCAGAACCTCCTTTCTTGGTAGTTAAAATCTCTGGGAAAAGAAGAAACTACACAGCCCCCATCTCTTGCAGGATTGCAAGCATCGCATTCACGGAGGAAGCTCTATAGAAAAGGTAGGACAAGCTGAAGAACCCCCTGCAGGGTGCATGTCCACAGGAGAAAGACAGGAAGACAAACGCCAAAAGGGCCCATTTTGTATTCTCTCAGGGAGACAAAATACAGTGATTCCTAGGGCCCTATTCCGCTGAGGCCGGCAAGGCAGGGAGACAGTGCAGCAAGGGAGAATCAGGGCCCCACCCTGCCGCGGCTCACACAGAGAGTTGCCATCAGCACCACGCAGGACATAGCTGACTCTCTTACACAGATTGGCCCCTCCCTTGAAATGGACAGCTAGTTAATCAAAAACTATACATTGTTGATGACAAGCTAGAACAGACCAAGACAGGTGGTACAGGGGCAGAAGAACACACTCACAATTTTCCCAGAAGACTGAACAGTACCTCCCAGAAAAGACTCAAGGGTCCCACCCTTCCAATTGTAATAGAAGTCTCCTCTAGAGTCAGGTGAAGGTGGTACATGTGGTGCTGCCAGAAGTTGGATGACCCACCACTGGACCTTGAGCTGATAAAAAGCTGGAGGCAGATGAAGGAGGAGACAGAAAACAAACACCAAACTCTGCTAAGATGAATTCCAACATTTTCTTCTTCAGAATTTGTGTCATTTTTTTCTCTCAAATACTCTTTTAACATTTCTTCTTTTCCTTCAATTATATTCCAACTAATTCATGATTTTTTTCTTTTTATTTATATTTTTCTATTTTCTATTTTATTTTTATTTCAAATCTCACATTGTACCCTTCCTTTGTCTTACTCCATTTTGCCTTCTTCCTGACCTCTCTTATTTTCATTTTAAACTTTATTTCCCCCCTTTCCACACCTTGTTCCTATTCCTTATTCTTACAATTTCTCCTCCCACTCTCCTCTTAAAATCATTTTTCTTTCCTTTATTCAGTTCACATTATTTTTCCCTTTCTTATAATATCCTTATTTTCTACGTTTATTAATCATTGCATGTTTGGCTTGGATATTGTGGTTATTGTTGTTTTTCTTCAATTTTAGTCTTATCTGCCATTATTTTTAAAATTCAAATCTCATAAGTTACTTTCCCCCCATTTTACTCCATTTTCCTTCCTCCTGCCCTTGCTTATTTGAGTTGGGAATTTTATTTTTTTTCCTTTCTTAACCTGGATTCTGTTACTTACTGTTATTATTTCTCCTCCATCTATCCTCTCAAAGTCATTTTTCTTTATTGTAGACATCTCATATTCTCTTTTTCTGTATTATAATATTCTTACTCTTTTCATCTTTATTAATCTTTGCTCACTTGTAATTGTTATTTACCCTGTTGTGGTTTTTCTTCCATTTTGTTCCAGTTGGTTCACTATTGATTTTGTTTCAAACTTCATATTATATTCTTCCCTTTTCTTATTCCATTTTCCATTGTCCTTCCCTTTTTTTACTTAAACTAAAATTTAAAATTTTATTTCCCCCCTTTCTTTGCCTTGATCTTATTCCCTACTCCTATTATTTCTCCTCCCTTTTCCCTCTCAAATCATTTTTCCCTCCTTTAATAATCTCATATTTTTCCCTATCTTATACTATTCTTAATTTCTTTCCACTTTTATTAATTTTGCTCATTTGCTATTGATATTGCTGATGTGGTATGGGGTACATTTGCTGGTGGAGAGCTGATTTTCTGGATAGTTTTTGCTTTTTTCTGCCAGTACCAATACAACAGCATATAAGACATGGTGGGTTTGGGACTCTCAGTCAGCTAGCTAGAGGGAAGAAACCACCAATGAATGAGCCATCACTAATCAAAGCCCAAGTACAACATGAAAGTCCAAATAAACTGAAAAAAGGGCATCCATAGAGTATCCAAATTATGAGATCAAAGAGACTACACCACTGAGTTCCACAGAATTCTTACCACATGAAGCCACCCCATGAAGACAGGCAGTCAAAGCAGAGCAATCTGAGAAACAACAACAACAACAACAACAACAACAACAAAAGAGTCACCTAAAATGGGGAGACAAAGAAATAGCCCCCAATCGAAAGGAAAGGAGGAATTCCCAGAAAAAGAGCTAAACGAAATTCAGGCAAGCAATAATTAGACATAGAGTTCAAAATAAGGGTTATAAGGATGCTCAAGGAACTCATTGAGAACTACAAGGAACTTTATGGGAGATACAAGGAACTTAGCGCAAACTATAGCAGCATGAAAAAGGACATAGAAACTATGAATAAGAACCATGAGGAAATGAAGAATACAATATCTGAAATGAAGAATACACTTGAAGGAATTAAAAGCAGGCTAGATAAAGCAGAGGACAGAATCAGCAGGCTGGAAGACAAGGTAGGAAAAAAATATACCGAAGTGAAGCAACAAAACAAAAAAGACTCAAAAAGAATGAGGATGGTTTAAAGGAGCTTCAGGGCAACATGAAACATAATGATAATCATATCACAGGAATAACAAAAGGATTAAAAAAGGAGCAAGGGACAGAAAACATTTTTGAAAAAAATGATGACAGAAAACTTCTCTAAGTTGGTGAGGAAAAAAGTCATGCAAGTTCAGGATGCATAGAGGATCTCAATCAAGATACCCAAGAACCCAAAGAGGCCCCCTCCAAGATACATCATAATTAAAATGGCAAAATTTAAGAACAATAAGGAAGTCTTAAAGGCAGCAAGGGAGAAATAACTAGTAACATACAAGGGAGCTCCAATAAGGCTATCAGCTAATTTCTCAACAGAAACATTACAAGCCAGAAGGCACTGGCATGAAATATTTCAAGTAATAAAAAGCAAGGACCTGCAACTAAGACTATTCTATCCAACAAGGTTTTCATTTAAAATAAAAGATAAAAGAAAGAGCTTTCCAGACAAAATAAGGCTAAAAGAGTACATCTCCACCAAGTCAGCACTGCAAGAGATGCTAAAGGGACTGCTTTAAGAAGAAAAGGAAAGAGAGAGAGAGAGAGAGAGAGAGAGGGAGAAAGGAATATAGGTACAAAGGGGAATAAACAAGTACTTACCAATAATAACCTTAAATGTAAATGGATTAAATGCTCCAATCAGTGAGCAAAGGGTAGCTGAGTGGGTAAGAAAACACAATCCACGTATATACTGTCGACAATGAACATGAAAAAAAAAAAGCTGGGGTAGTAATACTTATATCAAACAAAATAGATTTCAAAAGAAAGGCCATAGGAACAAAGAAGATCACTACACAGTCGTTAAGGGAGTGGTCCAACAAGAGGATATAACCCTTGTAAACATATATGCACCCAACATAGGAGAACCTAAACACATAATGAAAACTTTGGAGGACTTTAACAAGATCATCAGTAATACTGTCATTGTAAGGGACTTAAACACCTCACTATCAACAATGGATAGACCTTCTACACAAAGAATCAACAAGGATATTGTGGCATTGAACAACACTCTAACTCAAATGGACTTAATTGCTATTTACAGAACATTTCACCCCAAAGAATCAAAGTATACATTCTTTTCAAACAAACATGGGTCACTTGATAGTCCACATGGTAGGACACAAAAGAAGCCTTAACAGATTCAAGAAAATTGAAATCATATCAGGCATCTTCTTGGATATCAATGGCTTAAAACTAGAAACCAACCTCAAGGAAAAAACACAAAAACATTCAAATACATGGAGACTTAAAAACGTGTTATTATATAATGAATGGGTTAACAATGAAAACAAGAAAGAAATCAAAAAGTATCTGGAAACAAATGAAAATGAACACACAATGACCCCAAACCTCTGAGACACAGCAAAGACAGTCCTGAGGGGGAAGTTCATAACAATACAGGTCTACCTAAGGAAGATAGAAAAATCTCAAATAAACAACCTAATCTAGTAAGAGAACTAGAGAAACAACAACAAATGAAGGCCAGAGTGAGTAGAAGGAAGGAAATAATCAAGATCAGAGCAGAATTAAGTGACATAGAAACAAAAAATCAATCCAAGGGATCATTGAATCCAGGAACTTGTTCTTTCAAAAGTAAAATTAATGAACCTTAACCAGACTTATCCAGGAAAAATCTAGAGAACCCAAATAAAATTAAAAATAAAGAGGAGAAGTGACAAGTGATACCACAGAAATAAAAAGGATTGTAAGAAATTACTATGAACTGCTATATGCCAAGAAACTGGACAGCCTAGACATAATGGACAAATTTCTGGAAACATACAATTTCCCAAATCTGAATCAAGAAGAAGTAGAAAGCCCAAACAGTCCATTAACAACTAGCAAAATTGAAGCAATAATCAACACACTCCCAGCACACAAAAGCCCTGGACTGGATGGTCTCACAGGCAAATTATATCAAACATTCAAAGAAGAACTAACACCTATACTTCTCAAGCTATTCCAAAAAATTCAAGAAAAAGGATGACTCCCAAACTCTTTGTACGAGGCCAGTATTATCCTAATTCTGAAACAAGATGAAAACAGAACAAAGATAGAAAAGTACAGGCCAATAACTCTGGAAAACATAGATGCTAAAATCCTCATAAAAATATTGGCAATTCTGATCCAGCAATACATTAAACAGATCATACACCTCTATCAAGTGGAATTTACCCCAGGGACGCAAAGAAAGTATAACATTTGTAAATCAATAAATGTAATAATTCACATAAACAAAATGAAAGACAAAAATCACATGATCATATCAAGAGATGCTGAAAACCAATTACAAAATCCATCACCCATTTATGATAAAAACACTCAGCAAAGTGGGAATAGAGGGAGATACTTCCACATAATAAAGGCCATATATGAGAAGCCTAATGTCCACATTATACTCAATGAGGAAAAATTAAAAGTATTTTTCTTAAGATCAGGAACAAGACAAGGGTGCCTGCTTTCATCACTCTCATTCAACACAGTACTGGAAGTTCTAGCCACAGTGATTAGACAAGGAAAATACATAAAAGGCATCCAAATTGGAAAGGAGGAAGAAAACTGTCATTGTTTGCAGATGACATGATAGCGTGCATAGAAAACCCTCTAATCTCCACCAAAAAACTACTCAATCTAATAAGTGAATTCAGCAAAGTAGTGGTATACAAAGTCAATATTCAGAAATCAATGGCATTCTTGTACAACAACAATGAAGTATCAGAGAGAGAAACTAAGAAAAAAGAATCCCATTTACTATAGCAAGAAGAAAAATAAAGTACCTAGGAATAAATATAACCAAGGATGTAAAAGACATGTATTTGGAAAACTATAGAACACTGAAGAAAGAAACTGAAGAAGATACAAATAAGTGGAAGCATATACTGAGTCCATGGGTTGGAATAATTAACATCATTAAAATGTGCATACTACCAAAAGCAATTTATAGGTTTGATTCAATTCCTATTAAAATACTAAGGGCATAGTTCACAGATATAGAGCAAATATTCTAAAAATGTATATGGAACAAAAATAGACCCCAAATAGCATCAGAAATCCTGTGAAAGAAGAACAAAGTGGGAGAGATCACATACCTGATATTAAAATATACTACAAGGACACTGTAAACAAGGTAGTCTGGTACTGACATAAGAACAGACATACAGATCAATGGAACAAAAAAGAGAGTCCAGAAGTAAACCCATGTTTCTATGTCAATTAATATTTCGCAAAGGGAGCACAAGCATACAATGGAGTAAAAACAGTCTCTTCAGTAAATGGTGTTGGGAGAACTGGACTATTACATGCACAAAAATGAAGCTAGACCACCAACTTACACCATACAACAGGATAAATTCAAAATGGATAAAGGAGTTAAATGTAGGTCATGATACCATAAAAGTCCTAGAGGAAAACATAGGTAGTAAAATTTCAGACATCCTATGTAGAAATAATCTTGCCAATATATCTCCTAGGGCAAGGAAAATAAAGGAAAAAATAAACAAATGGGACCACATCAAACTAAAAATTTCTACACAGCTAAAGAAACCCACATCAAAATGAAAAGGGAACAGACCTTATGGAGAAGATATTTGCTAATATTAAATTGGATTTAATCTCCAAAATATATAAAGAACTCATACAACTCAACACCAGGAAGACAAACAACCTGATTAAAAAATGGGCAATGGACCTGAACAGACACTTCTCCAAGGAGGACATACAGATGGCCCACAGACATATGAAAAAATGCTCAACAGCACTAGCCATCAGACAGATGCAAATTAAAACCACAATGAGATATCACCTCACACTGGTCAGAATGGCTATCATTAATAAATTAAAAAACAAGTGCTGGTGAGGATGAGGAGAAAAGGGAACCTTAGTGCACTGTTGGTGGGAATGCAGACTGGTGCAGCCACTGTGGAAAACAGTTTGGAATTTCCTCAGATACTCAAAATGGAACTTCTTTATGATCCAGAGATTCCACTGCTGGGAATATACCCTAAGAATCCTGAAACACCAATTCAGAAGAACTTATGCACCCCTGTGTTCATAGCAGCATTATTTATAATAGCTAAGTGTCAGAAACAGCCCAAGTGCCTATCAGCAGATGAATGGATTAAAAAATGGTGGTACATTTCTACAGTGGAATATTATGCAGCAGAAATAAAGAGGGACATCTTATCTTTTGTGACAGCATGGATGGAATTGGAGACAATTATGCTAAGTGAAATATTAGCCATTTGGCAAAAGACAAATACTATATGACCTCACTTATAATTGGAATCTAGTGAACAAACTAAACTAAAGAGAAAAATGGAACCAGAAACATGGAAACATGGTACAGACTGATATCTGTAGGAGGGGAGGAGAAAGTGGGAATGTGTGGATGAAGGAAGGGGTCAGGGCTAGTCAAAGAACATGTATGAGTGACAGGTGGACATGAACAACGGAGAAGGGATTGACTGTGGACTACAGGGGTGGGCTGGGTGGACAAGTGGGAAAAAAAATTGGAACAACTGTAATAGAATAAACAATAAAAAAGGAAAAAAGAAAATTAAAGAAAACATTTTTTACTGGGGGGATTTAATGAGATAACACATGTTTAGGATGTAGAGCCCTTAGTAATCAAATTCACTTCCCTTGTTTGGATAATAAAAGCATTCACTTTCAGTGAGTTAAGTAAGTTCACATTGGCCACTGAGTCAATCTTCTTGGCCTCTGAACACTGCAAAAAGTACTTGAAATGAATTTGAATGATTGCTTCAGTATGTGAGCAGTTAAATATCTCCTTCCCTTCCTCATTGACCAGTCATTCACTCAATCAAATAGTACTTATTCAAAGCCTGCTGTGTGGCAGGCTTTCTGATAACCACTGGGTGTTCAGGAAGAGCAACAGAACACACAGTTTCTATAACCCAAATAAGTATTACCATTTAAAGTCAAAAGAGGTAAACAAGCATACAGCTTTTCTCAAGAACAAGGCATTAACATTTTATTTCTTTATTGAGATGCCACATTATCTTAAGGAACTTCCAAACAGTTGGGTTATCACAGTTGCCAGGAAATTACTATTGGCACTTAATATTTAGGGGTGCCAGACACCAAACATTGTAATATTCAGTTCTATAAGCAAAGAACTGTCTACTACAACATGTGAATAGCAGCCCCCTTTCCTTTAAGTAAAATACTGAGAGAAAATTTGCGATGTGTCAATGATAGTAAATTAAGCAGGATGGCTAACAAATTAAAAAGTGAAGATATCACTTCACGTCTGTTAGATGACTATTATCAACAAGAAAAGTAATAGTAAGAGTAAGAGAGGATGTGAAGAAAAGGGAACCTTCATTCATGGCTGGTGGAATTATTACCTGGATTATACTACTATGGAAAAGAGTATGGAGGTTCCTCAAAAAATTAAGAATATAGTTACCATATGACCCAGTAACCCCTTGTCTGGATTTCTACTAAAAAAATTTTTGAAAAAATTTATTTGCAAAATCATATGCACCCCTATGTTCATTGCAGCATTATTCACAGTGGCCAAGGCATGGAAACAAAGTGACCTTTGATAGATGATTGGATAAAGAAGATGTAGTACATATCTACAATGGAATATTACTCAGCAATAAGAAAAAATACTGCCATTTGTGACAACATGGATGAATCTTGAGAATATCATGTTAAATGAAGTAAGTCACACAGCAAAAGTCAAGAACCACATGATTTCTATCATATGTGTTATATAAAACTGAAAGGAACAAATGAACAAACAAGAAAAAATAAAAAACCACAGGCAACAGTAGGGTGGTTACCAGAGGGAAGGGAGGTAATAAAGGGGATCAAATACATTGTGACAGAAGATGATTTGACCTTGGATGGTGGACCCACTATTCAATATGAAGAGCATGTATCACAGAAATGTATGCTTGAAACCTACATAACCTTATTAACCAATGTCATCCCAGTAAATTTAATAAAAAGAAAAATAAAGTGAAGGTCAAGTTTATTTTTTCTCTTTTTTAATGATTTTATTTATTTATTTATTGTTAGAGGGGAAGGGAGGAAGAAAGAGTGAGAGAAGCATCATTGTGTGGTTGCCTCTCGTGCGCCCCCCACTAGACACTTGGCCAGCAACCCAGGCATGTGCCCTGACTGGGAATCCAACCAGCGTGACCCCCTGGTTTGCAAGCCAGCACTCAATCTACTGAGCCATACCAGCTGGGCAGTGAAGGTCAACTTTAGTCAGTGCAGTTATGGATTTGCAACAACTTGCTTTACCTTGTCTGTAGTTTTCAAACTTATGTGACTGTCTTCTGATCTGCTTTATGGTATCCACCTTAAAAAAAGAGTTTCAACTTGAACTCAAGCTTCTTCATCACTGATTTTAGTGTTCTCATATCAGCTATCTGTTACTGTGTTGCTAATAACTTCAAAATTCAGTGACATAATATCTCTATTGAATTTATGATTCCACGAGCCTATAGTTGAGACTGGGCTTAGCAGGTCAGTTGTTCTGGCCTCTGCTGACTCCCTCAGCTATATCTAACTAGTGGCTCTATTTCTGGGGTTGTTTGAGTTTCTTAGTACTCCTCAATTTACTCCTCATCCTTGAGCAGATTGCTTGCACACATGACAATGGCAGAGGTCTGGGAGAGATCATGGAAGGGTGTATTCCACCAGCCAAAGCAAATCACAGGGCCAACACAGATAGGAGGGATGAAACAGCAGACTACTTGTTCAATGAGAAAAAGTCATATTATAAAGGGTGTAGATAAGAGGTAAAGTGAAGAATTGGGGGCATACTTGTAATTGACCTATCACAAATTGTTTAGCTCTTCTGAACTTCATAACCATTTGCACATGCACGCACACACACACACATCCCCCCTTCTTCATACACCTAGTGACTAATGCAAACTAAGCATACTTCATATTCAGTTTAAGAACTACTTGGAAACCTTGATTTTCAATCTTCACCTTAGTAATTTTACCTTGATATAGACTGAATTTATCCTTCTTTTTTTGGGGGGGGCATGTTTGATTGGTTTTTTAAATTTAAGTCTATTTGGGTAACGTTGATTAACAAAATTATATAGGGTTTCAAGTGTACAATTCTGTGATACATTTTCTATATATTGCATTGTGTGCCCATCATCCAAAGTCAAATATTCTTCCATCACCATATGTTGACCCATTTTACCTTTTACTATCCTTCTCTCCCCCTTGCTCTAGTAACCACCACATTGTTGTGTCTATCCTGTTTGTTTGTTTTTCTTGTTTGTTCATTTGCTGCTTTCAGTTTTATATCTCTCACATGGGTGAAATCACATGGTTCTTGACTTTTTCTTACTGACTTTTTTCACTTGGCATAACATTCTCAAGGTCCGCCCATGTCACAAATGGTTGTATTTTATTTTTTCTTATTGCTGAGCAGTATTCTGTTTTATATATGTACCATATCTTCTTTAACCAATCATCTATCAAAGGACATTTTGGTTGTTTTGATGTCTTGTCACCATGAATAACGTGGCAATGAATGCTGGGATGCATATATTTTTGCAAATAAATGTTTTCAAATTTTTCAGTTAGATAACCAGGAGAGATATTGCTTGGTCATATGGAAGCTCTATTCTTAATTTTTTGAGGAACCTCCCTACTGTTTTCCATAGAGGCTGTACCAATTTTTCTTTTTAAAAAAGGCAAACCTAGATTGCATGTACTTCATCATAGAGTAGTCAAACCACTCTATGGATAACCAGACAAGTTTCCATATTCCCGAGTTCTTCTATTTTCATTTTCCTCTCTTTTCCTTTCAGGTTATCACCTGGAAAGCCTTATAGTTAAACTCACTCAAGTTATCACAAGCACATTTATATCTGAGTCATTAAGAAAATAATAAGAATGATGAAATAAGATTGATGAAAATACCTTGAAAATTCAAGGTTAATGATATTAAATTGCAGTGGTAAAAATTTCAATTAGACCCTTGGAAATACTTCCTATTCATTATAGTTTGAGGTACTGACGAGTGATTTAAAGAAAAGCAATGTTCTCTCTAGAGATTATAAAAATGTAGACCACTTTATTAGTAGAATGCCTTTAATGAAATATTGCTGAGATATATTGGGCTATATCAGGTGAAAACATTTGATCACCTGTATTTTAAAGAAAGAAAAAAATGCCACTTATAGTATTTCTACCTTGTGTAGGTAGGCTGAATCTGAAATAAATTATACAATAAAACAAAAAATACTTGTCATTATTCCTGATGCAATGGGAGATATGAAGTGTCTTTAAACTTACATTCTGGACTGACATTTATTAATAAAGCCACCTCACACCTCTATGAAAATTCCTCAAAATATTCACCCCAGTTTATCCAGGTGGAGGAATTTCAGCTAAAATGTAGATCAAACTTTCTTGGCTTACAATATGTCAGTTGTTATGTGAAGTTAAAACCTAAATCCCCAAACCTTTTTTCTAATCTTATGTGTTTACTTGGCAACCCAAGTTTCCTTTTCTCTGCTCTGTCCCTCATCTCATATCCTTCCCTCTTCTCTGCTGAGAATTGCAATGAACTCAGTTACAAAAATAAATGCAAAATGAAAGGAATGCCATACCATAATCCACTTGCTCGAACTGAATGACCAAGGAAGCATGACTTCATTATTTTAAGTAACTAAGAGGAGAATTACCTGTGGACTTTTTGTATTTCCTCCCTATGAGAACATAAAGGTTTATGAAGAGTTAAAATAACATAAACTCTGATGTTTACTTTTAATGCTTTTTAAATGTAAAATTAAGCAGATATAGAAGTAGTCACAACGTATCTATCACTGAGCCTTAATAATTATCAACTTGGTGCCATTTTATTTCTCCCATAATACTTTGAAGCAAATCACAGGCATCATATCATTTCATTTTTTATTAGTATTGGCAAATGTTATTTATAATAAGGAGAAAATCAGCATTACTGTGCCAGACCCAATGGACTTCTCTTTGCCAGTTAAAATTCAAGGCTGAATTACTGCATTTTTGGTACCTGCTAAGCACTCTGAACCTAACATTCTGTCATTCTTTGAAATAGCAAATGGAAGTCATTTAAACCAGATGAGCAACAGGCTGGGGAATTGGCATACCTACAGCACAGGATACACAGCACCACGCACCTATTTCAAGGGAATGAAGAGTGGGTGGCCGGAAGAAAGAAACTCTTTTCCCCATTTAACCTGTAATTTGACAACATCTGTGAAGAATTATCCCTAGCATTGGCATCATAATTGTTGTATCTAACATCAATCACCAGGGAGGGGAGATTATTTGAAATAGAAGTTAATGGCATTATAGTTTAACAACATGCAAGCCAAAAATGAGAAGAATGAGATCTGTAAGACGGTGCCCAAATTAATCAAGGGGCAAGGGAGATACTAAATTGTTTAATACAAAATGAGGTATTATATTTGCTCATATAAGAAGAGCTTAAGTCTAGAGACCATTGTCTAGTGTGTATTCTAGATATTAAAAATTTGAGTATTTCTAAACTTTAGTATGATGATGACCCTGTGTTTTTATATTTTCTCGCATTGCTGCTTCAGTGTTAAGAGAAATATCAATATGAGTATTGTATTCAGAAATGGAAAAAAGCAAAGCACACACAGATCCTCTTCCAAATGCATATTATTGATAAAATGATATATTCAGTCTTCCAGGAAATTGAGCTTTCACTAAGCCTGAATACATAGGACTGTCTCAAATTTGGCAGCTAACAACTGGGTAGCATCAAATTACCTGTACTTAATATATTGAGAAAATATTTATTAGCTTATTGAATTACTGCTTTATAGCCAAATACTTCTTCAAAATTGGTTGTTTATATTTACAGTTCAAAGAATATTCTGTATATTCCAGTCTAAAAATGTTTCTTCTTTTTAAAATATTTCTTTAACTGTTTTCTAAGGCATAACCTTCTCCTGGTTTTTCTTCTACCTCTTGGTCTGCTCTTTTTTAGTTATTTCCTATTCACCTGCATCCCTAAAGCTCTTTAACATAGTAATGCCACAAATGTATATTTTCAGTCTGGACCTGTCCACTGAACTACAAACTTATGTATTCAGCTGCTGTGTCACCTTCGCTTGGACATCTAAGAGCAATCTTAGGCTTAATCTACCCAAACTGAGTTCCTTGCCTTTTCTCAGCTCTAACCTTCTCACTTCTACAGTTTTCCCACTGTCAGAAATGGCATCATGACCCTTCTAATTACTCAGTCCAAACAAAATTGAAGTAATCTCTGACTCTTGTTCACTCACATTCTGCAGGATATTCTGGCAGCACTGTCTTCAGAGTACAGCCAGGCTCTGACTACTTTACAGAAATTTCACAGCTACCTCCCTATTCTCCCCTATAATCTCTTGTCTGAATTATTATACTAACCTTTAAACTGAGCTTCTCTCTTCTGTTCTTGTCTTCCTGTACATGATCCTTTTAAAACAAAATCAGATCTTGTTACTCCTCGGTTCCAAGTGGCTTCTCATCTCACTGAACAAAAACTAAGGTCCTTACAATAACTTAAAACAATTTGCCACACTCACACCATTTCTCTTCACTCCACTCTTTACTATTTGTTGAACACACAAGCATGTATCCCCAACAAAGGTATTTGGTATTTGTTATTTTCTCTTCCTGGGGCATTCTTCCTTTTGATATGACTACTTTCTCACTTTCTTCATGTCTGTACCAGAATGGTACACTCTTTAGGTAACCAGCCACCTAAAATTCCACCATGCCAATAATCCCTCTGTCTTTTATCTACATAATTTTCTTATTGTAGAACTCATCATCAGTGATTGTCACCACACAGTCACCATGCAGTCATCACTGCACAATCATATTTTATCTTCATTTATTTTATTTACTCTGTTTCTCTATTTGGCTATAACTTATTTTATAACTACATAGTTGACAAAGACCAAGAGAGTTTGTTAGAAAAGATTCAAGGTGGATTAAGCGATTTTACATAGTTAAAACAGTAGAAACTATTCCTTTGTATTTTAAAAGCACCATTTTAAAGAATAAATAAGAGAAAGGAGGATCACTAATTCCTCAAGAAGAAGCAACATGTAATCTTGCACTTATATGTAGTCTCCTAGATATTAATGGGATTTTAAGAAGATAATCCCTTTTTATCTTATATTTATCTCATTGTACCTATATGTTTATGCTTTCTTGACTATTTCCTTTGGTGGAGAAAGCAACATAGGTTATTACCATAAATCTTCCATTAATCTAATTCTTACCTTAAAAAATGTTGCTACAATTACCCTATTTTATAATAGTTTAATGAAATTCCAAAATTAATTTTTGTGGGTTATATTTTATAGAGAAGCTCTTTTAGGTTAGTGAATTTTGAGCTTCATTGCCAATATCTTCCTCCTCACTTCAAGACTGAACATTCATTTCCTGAGCTGCCAGGAGTATTGGTTGATGATGGTTCATAGATCAGTACCTTCCTATGAATCACCCTTAGGTAAGAAGGCTGCCCACCATATTCATGTCTCATATCAAGGGTAGCTAACGTTCAATGACTGGACAAAGGGAAGGCTACAAAAGATTGCAACTTTCCCCTCTATTTGGAACAATTCTGAAGCAATATCCTAGCTCCAGGAATACTCCTTAAGACAGACTGAGACTTCTTACAATTGGACCGCATTTCAGCTTTTTCCCGTTTTAGGTCCTGTTCACTGTGCCTTCCTTGAGTGAATAAATATACCTGGTTATCATATATCCAGACTCTGGAAGTATAATTAGAATGGACATAATTGGAAGTTGACAGAGCCCTCTCATTTTTTTCCTTAGTGGGGCAGCAATTCATTTAGAATAGAATCAATACCTATCCTGGGAATGGTTCGCCCTTCCTGCCTGCAGGGCCTTGGCCAGCACCATTACTGAGGGTTTTCAACTGGGAGGCTCCCACACAAAGGATCCCACACAACATTATATCAGGCCGAGGAAACCACTTTACTGCAAAGCAGATACAACAGTGAAATCATGGTCATTGGATTAGCTAATCCAGTCATACACTGTACAACCCAGGAGCTGTTTGCCTGTGAGCCAGCATAAGGTTCAGCTGAAGATGATGGTTGGGATAATAATCTGAAAGGATGCAGTACCATACTCCAGGATGCAGTATACATATATCCTAAAACAATTATAATTTTAAGGTGCTATATTCCTAGTACATGAATGCATAGGTCCAGGAACCAGAGAGAAGTAGCTGTGAATTCATTGCTCATCACTCTAGTAACATATTTGGAGACTTTGTGTTTCCTGTCCCTATAACCCTTGACTTTGTGGGTTTGTAGATACTGTGGCTCAGAAGAAAAATGCTTCTACTAGGGGACACAACAAAATGTCCATTAAACTTAATCTTTGTCTGCCATTCAGTTACTTTGGACTCTTGATGCCAACATGCAAGGAATCAAGAAAAGGAGTCACGATTCCAACAGAAGTAAATAACTGTGAGTGTTAGATGGAGACAGAGCTGCTGTTGCTCTATGCAATGAGGGAAGTATATACTAATATTTTTCACTTAGTGATATAGTGTGTCATTTATTTTGATGATAAATGTGTAAGCATAGTAACCTTAGTGTAATAATTGTGTTATTATCAGGGATTCAGACCTCTCAAAATGAGAGTCTTGATAACCCCACTATTTAAACCTTCTAGAACAGCAGAGATACTAGACAGGTTGAGTGGTATTTAAAACTACTCGACCTAATAAGTGGATTTGGCAAAACAGCAGGATACGAAGTCAATATTCAGAAATCGAAGGCATTTTTATACACCAGCAATGACATATCAGAATCAGAAATCAGGGGAAAAAATCCCATTTACTATAGTAACAAGAAAAATAAAGTACCTAGGAATAAACTTAACCAAGGAGGCAAAAGACCTGTACTCAGAAAACTATATAACACTGAAGAAAGAAATTAAGGAAGACACAAATAAATGGAAGCATATTCCATGTTCATGGATTAGAAGAATTAACATCATCAAAATGTCCATACTACCCAAAGCAATTTATAGATTCAATGCAACCCCTATTAAGTTACCAATGACATATTTCACAAACATAGAACAAACATTTCAAAAATTTATATGGAACCATAAATGACCCCAAATAGCTGGAGCAATTTTGAGAAAGAAGAACAAAGCAGGAGGGATCACAATGCCTGACATCAAACTATATTATAAGGCCACTGTAATCAAAACAGTCTGGTACTGGCATAAGAACAGACACATTGATCAATGGAACAGAATAGAGAACCCAGAAATAAACCCATGTCTCTATGGTCAATTAATATTTCACAAAGGGGGCAGAAGTATAAAATGGAGTAAAAATAGCCTCTTCAACAAATGGCGTTCAGAGATCTGGACAGTTACATGCAAAACAAAATGAAACTTGACCACCAACTTACACCGCACACAAAAATAAACTCAACATGGATAAGAGACTTAAATATAAGTCATAACACCATAAAAGTCTTAGAGGAGAATATAGGCATGAAAATCTCAGATATTCCATGCAGCATTATTTTTACCAATAGGTCCCCTAGAGCAAGGGACATAAAAGAAAGAATAAACAAATGGGACTTCACCAAAATAAAAAAAAAACTTCTGCACTGCTAAAGAAAACATCAGCCAAATGAAAAGGGAACCACCCATATGGGAAAATATATTTGCCAATGATACCTCGGACAAGGCTTTGAT
This sequence comes from Mormoops blainvillei, assembly GCA_004026545.1. Taxonomy (NCBI): domain Eukaryota; kingdom Metazoa; phylum Chordata; class Mammalia; order Chiroptera; family Mormoopidae; genus Mormoops; species Mormoops blainvillei. The sequence continues at coordinate 14,338 of PVJD01002361.1, read as the reverse complement.
CTCCAAAATATATAAAGAACTCACACGACTCCTCTCTAGGAAGACAAACAATCCAATTAAAAAATTGGCAAAGGATCTAAGCAGACACTTCTCCAAGGAGGACATACAGAGGGCCCAGAGACATATGAAAGGATGCTCAGCATCACTAACCATCAGAGAGATGCATATTAAAACCACAATGAGATACTATTTCACACCTGTCAGAATGGCCATCATAACCAAATCAACAAACAAGTGATGGTGAGGTTATGGAGAAAAGGGAACCCTAGTGCACTGTTGGTCAGAATGCAGACTGGTGGAGCCACTATGGAAAACAGTTTGGAATTTCCTTAAAAAACTAAAAATGGAACTGCCTTTTGACCCAGCAATTCCATTGTTAGGATTATACCCTAAGAATCCCGAAACACCAATTCAGAAGAACTTATGCACCTCAATGTTCATTGCAGTACTATTTACAATAGCCAAGAACTGGAAGCAATCTAAGTGCCCAACAGGGAATGAGTGGATCAAAAAACAATGGTACATTTACACAATGGAATACTACACAGCAGAAAGGAAGAAGGAGCTACTACTCTTCATGTCATTATGGATGGAACTGGAGAGCGTTATGCTAAGTGAAATAAGCCAGACGGTGAAAGACAAATACCATATGATCTAACCTATAAGTGGAACCTAATCAACAAAATAAATAAGCAAGCAAAATATACCAGTAACATTGAAAGAAAAAACAAACTGACAGTAAGCAGAGGGGAGGAGGGAAGGTGATGGCAGGAGAAAGGGAGGGGAAGGGTCATCAAGGAACATGTCAAAAAGTCCCATGGACAAAGCCAAATAGGGGAAGGACTGAGGGTGGGAGGTGGGGGTGGGTGGAGCTAAGGAAAGTAGTGGTGGGAAAATGTTGGCAAAAAAAGAAAAGTGGATGGGGGAGGCTGGGAATAGTGTGAGAAATTAAGAAGTCAAAGAACTGGTGTGTGCAGCCCCGCTTTTCCCCCCTCCCCCAAATTAAACCTTCTAGAACAGTAGAGGTGCTACATAGGTTGAGTGATATTTAAAATAGGTTGCTTAGCAGGATGGTGGTGAATATCATTACAAATCTGGCACCAGTTGCACTAATGAGGACTGCATTTGCTACCATGTCCTTTTGTGTGTGTGTATAAATCTCCACAGGGGGGAAAGAAAGACCAACTAGAAACTTGATAAAGCTAGTCTCAGTAGAGACAAACATGGAAGAAACAAAAATGTTTATTGTTGAAGATATAGCTCTTCTGAAATTATTGTTCAAAATTCAAGCTCTTATACAACCATTTACTTATAAGCTAATCAATTGAGCAAAGAAATATTATCTTAGAATCATGAAACCTATGGCCAAAATATTAATTGATCAGGCGAAAAGATTTTGGGGTAAAAATATATATTCTCAAGACCAATAGTCTGTTCCCGAAGCCTAGGAAGGGGCGTGAAGGAAAGGCTGAAGAGCCCCAAACTAACGGGCTGAGGTGTCCTCTGCTATTCTGCTATGATTCTGAAAGTGAGATTGGTTGTGTTGCATAGGTGGTCTCTAGAACAAGTTTTAATTAAATTGAGTAATAAAAAAAAGCACTGCCCTTTATGGTGAGAAAGAACTCATAAAATTTTTGTACAAATGCCAGGTAATGTTTGCATTAGTGTACATGAGGGGTTTCATTTTTGCTGTTTTCAACTCTATAAAAGTTCCACCTAAGAAAATAATGAAGATCCTAGTCTTCCTTCAATGTTTTGTGAATCAAGGCTACTTCAGAAGTTTGTCCATGGTAACTTTGATAATCTAAGTCCATCACATACGAATAAGAAAACATAAGATTACTTCCAAAAATTCATACTATCTTCTTATTTATTCCCTGAAATAAACTACATTAAAAGTTTAGTTGATGAGGGAAATTCCAATGAGATTTCTGTTTCATGAATGACACTTTCTAAGAAAATTTCCTCCCTAGGAATATGCTTATCTTTTCCTTCAAAATATATGTCTTCTCTCCATTCAAATACAACCTTCACTGGATATCCAAGTTATTTCCCTGAAAACCAAGTTTGATTATGTGCTCTCTTACATAAAAATATTTCTTTGGTTCCTGCAACTGTAGACTTCACCAGCTTCTCTTCCATGTTTCCCACTATTTCCATCACAAAAAATTATTTATTGTTCTTTACGTATCCTTTTTTACCCAGCCTCATTATTTCTATATAAATTATCTTCAATAATGACCGAGCCTCTGCTGTTGTCCATCTGGTGACCCGTCTGTGCCGTGTGCCAGTGTCATGAGTACAAGCTTTGGATTAAAAAAGATGTGGCTTAAAGTCTCAATGTGCTAGAAATGCGACCTTGGGAAAAAAATTTGATCTAACTAAGCATTAGTATTTTCATTTATAAAATGGTGATTAAGAACTACCTAATAGATTTGTGGTAATTGATAAAGTATTCAACACATAAAGACTTCCTGTTGTATTTTAAACATAATATGTGCTCAATAAACAGGAGTTATTATTATTTTCATTATGAAAATCACAGCTCCTCTGTAAACAGTTTTCTGGTTTACCTAGACTCCCACCAGCATCTTGGAGTTTCTGTAGCACTTTATATAAATTGCTATCATGAAACTCATTACTTTTTCATGCCATTCTATCCTTCCTTTGTAGCAAGTTTCTTGAGTTTACCATTTATAGAAAGCTTTAAATTCTTTCTTTCTCCCTGCTTTCAGTCTACCTTTGGTATAATGATTAATTAAATAATTATAATATAATACAATCTTTTTTTTTTTTAACATGTTTGTTTGCCCCAAATTGTTCAGGACTTTGGGGAAAAAACTCATAGCAGAGGCTGGCGACTGATTGCTAAACCCTTTCCCTCTAATTCCTTGTAACAAAACCAGACTGTATTTCCCAGAGTTATCTACAGTTCAGTTGGCAACAGCATCGCATTCCCGCTAAACCACTGTGAACTGAATCAGTGTGTATCATATCCAGGCCTGGTTCAAAAACGCTCTCCTGCTTTGTACACTATCTCTTGCCCTTCTGGCGTGCTGCAAATAAGCACATCCGCTGTGGGACAGCATGTTCAAGATGGCTCCTGGAACAGACAGGGAAGGACTCTGGGTTCCTGGATCACTACTTTGAGGAGGGGCACTTATGGATCAAGGACAACTACTTTATAAATATTAAAAATAAACTTACATTACATTGGGCCAGAGATCTTCAAATGTTTTTCTGTAGCGCCAGGTAGTAAATATGTTCAGCTTTGTGAGGCCTATACTCTGTGGCAACTACCCAACTCTGACTGTAGATCAAAAAGAACTAAAAATAATACATAAATAAATGGATGTGGCTATGTTTCATTAAAATTTTATTTATGGTAGTGAAATTTTAATTTAATATAATTTTCACATAACATGAAATAACACTAATTTTAATTCTTTAGAACCATTTAAAGGGAAATAACCATTCTGAGCTCAGGGGGTATAATACCCAAGAAGGGAGACTTGGGTTATTACATGCTCATTCTTGTTAGGTCACTGAAATTTCAGAGTTTTTTAGTTATAGAAACAATTGTTTGCCTACAGATATAAAAGCTGTAATTTGTTCATTTTGGTATTCCAAGAGAAAAATATGGCACATAGTAGGCAGTCAATAAATTGTTCAAAGAATGAATAAATAAATGGACCAAATTAACCTGACTCTATCTTTGTCTAAAGAAATCTTTCAAAGCAGAGGACATGGCTGAACAAAATGGCACAAATGCCATAGTTTCTCAATGCTGCATCAAGTACTCTGAAGATTTTACATAAATATTTGAGGATAATAAAAATGTATTTTAAATTTCCACACATTTATGAAAAATAAGATTCACAAACATAAGGGCAAAAGTACTGCATGACTTAATATGAAAATCACACTGAAAAACGACTTTCTTCTAATAACTAATGCACTAAGGTACTATTATCATAAAAACTCATTATCAGTGTTGATTTTAACATTGTCTTTTCCCATTTTAACATTATTTTAAAATCAGACTTCAGAGAAAATAAGAATGATACAGTTAAAGGTTATTTGCTCTCATGCTATCCTGACCCTTCATTTCTAGCATTTACCTTAATTATATATCACGCATCATTTGTTACTTATTTAATGCATACTTTCCCGTTAGATTTTAAACCATGTGGTGGCAGGACAGTGTCTATTTTACTTCTATATTCTCAGCAATTAGTTCAGTTCTTGGCACTTATAGACAGTAAATACATATTTGTGAATTGAATGGATGAACCATACATATGTTTGTTTAATTAAATTAATTAGAGAAGAATAATTGGAAGAATATATATTATGAAACACATAAAAATTTTATAAAAGACAAATGTATTTTACTTGGCCTGGGGCCAAGTAGTTCCAAGAAAAAAAATTGTCCTTTTCAAAATTCAGAGATAAAATTCCTAAGTATATATATAAAATGCTGGATTAATTGTCTTGGTGTGATAGCTAGAGAAATTGTTTTTGGATGACACCAAATGTGTGAGCTTATGTCTTAATTTTATTTTCAGTCTTGCTCAATGAAATGAGTCTTTGTATTTAAAAAAAAATATATATATATATATACATACACACACACACAAACATATATATGAGGGGTACCCTTCCCCCCAAAATGGAATTATTATCTGGATAGCAGGCCCCTTGTAGTACAGGCTTCCCTCACTATGTGAGTGTTTTAGGAACCCATCTGTATCAGTGTACTAGCTGGTGTTGTTGTGAGAGGCTGCGTTCAGCTTCCGTGAATTTTTGTTGAAGATTCTTTCAACACGATTTGCCCATTTCATGAAGGGTGATTTATGAGTGCACCTGTCCACACCATGGTGAACGTTCAGCAGTTTTTGACCAAAATATGGCATGATCCCCATGCCCTACCCACCCAATTTATCCTATGTCACCTCAAGCAATGTTTTTTTGTTTGTTTCTCCAGGTGAAAAAAGTTCTCAAAGGGAAATGAGAAACAAAAAACAGCAGAAGCACTAAAAGGCATCAAAATCGACAAGTTCAAAAACTGTTTTGAGCAGTGGAAAAAATGTCTCCATAAGTGTACTGCATCAAATGGAGAGTGCTTTTAAGGCGACTGAAGCTTAAACATGTAAGAATAAATACAAAAATTTTTATAAATAAATTCTGGTTTTCTGGGTCTCCCCTGGTGTGTGTGTGCGTGTGTGTGTGTATACACAGAACAGAACAGTCCTTACATCTTTCTGGTAGAGAAGTAATGGGATTCTTTCTGAGAAGCAACTATGTCCTTTTCATTATATATAAGAGGAAGAAAAACAGCTGTTGTTGAAATAGACTCAAGGAAGTCTGAAGCCTTATAACAAATGTAGTGGTCACATTTAAGTGTGCTGCATGAGTTTAGCACGCCAGGTCAATAGGAGACATCAGAGGAACTTCAAAAGCTTGAATCACCTAATCAGGCTGGCAAAGAATGCCATTTTTAATCACCTTAGCTCGATTTATGAGTCTGGAACTCTCTCAAACATCTAGCAATTCCCTGAGCTTAATTCAGGTACATATAGTTCCAAGCTCATAAGATTTTAGTCTTGGTGTCATAGAATCAGAACAGAAAATGAAAATACTGCCATATAAACAAAGCGTAGTGTTTCAGCCACACATCTCCCTTTTCAGAGAGTGTATGGGGACATAGAGATGGAGAACAATTCTCAGATATATATAGCCCACCTAGGTAAAGCACTTTCAAATGTACTTCATTTATTTATTTTAGGCCATTTTTGGCTCAAAATCATGCAAAATTACTGTCTCTAGTTTCATTCTGCTCTTTTGAAATAGTCCAGATTTTGCGCTAAGAGTTTAAAGCCACAGCAAAGAGCTAGGCCAAGAGGGAAAGCTTTTGAAGAGTTCTCACAGCTGTGAAAACACAGGCCTCAGGCTGTGTGTAGAGTTACTTCAAACAGCTGCTTCAGGTGACTAAACACCTTGAGTCTCATTCATCAAGTGTTGTTTATACTGGCTGACAGACCAGACTTGGAGAATTAACTCAGAGAAAAAAGATGTACTACATACCAAGTATGGGAAAGGAACCTAGTTCTTTAAGTATGCGGCAAAGAAAAAAAATAATAACCTCAGTAAACTTAAAATAAAACAGAGCAGAACTAATTTTATTTTATGTTAATACTTCTTACGATACCCTTTGCATCTTTACAGAGGTGAAACAATACTGTTGGCTTACTACCTTTTTGATCTCATGAATAAAAATGAGATTGACAATTCCTACATGCATGGAAACACCTCAAACAAATGGTCACAAAACCTCGCATTAATTATCAGTGTGCACAACATTGAAAGAGTAGGTATAAATAATGCATTTTCCATTATTTTTAAAAAGGAAAATATGGCTTTCTTCTTGCCTAGATTCACTGCTTTATTGCAAACATTGTCTCATCAAGGCTTGGCCATAGGGTTCATCACCCAGTATTAAAAAATTCTTTCATCTAATCTATTCAAAAAGGTGACATGATAATATATTTTAAACCATGTAACTATTTGCATGGATCAAAAGAAGAGTGAAATAAAATGACATGAGTCAATGTCAGGCGAAGTGTTACTAGTTAAATAAGCTTTAAATATTGAAAGCCAGTTTTAATATTTCCTTTTAATCTAGAAATATGTCACTTGGTAATTTTTTCTTTATAACATCAGGGTGGTTACGAACAACATTTTCCATGGCTTCATTCAGGAGGAAGCAGAAAAATCTACCCTATGTTCTCTTTTGTCATGGCAGACGCTATAGATTGTCACTCTTATTGGCATTAGTTCATTATTTATCTTATGGCATGTTTCAAAAGTAAGATCTCTTCTGAGCCCCCAATTCACAAGTTTATAAATGATGTTTAAAGATTGCCTCTATTTTTCTGATCTTTTCTCCAGTTCAAAACTGCCTTTCAATTATTTTAATTAATATACTTCGAATCAGTTCTCAAGCTCTTCTCCATAAAGAAATGACACGGGGATCTCGTGGAAGTGGGGATTCTGATTCACCAGGTCTAAGTATGACCTGAGATTCTGAATTTCTAACAAGCTCTCTCGTGAATACTCATACCAATGATCCAAGTATCACAGCTTAAGTAGAAGGACACTAGTTTTGAAAAGCAAAGGGGAAAAAGCTTTACTTTCATTACAGACTCTTTCCTTTCCCCACTGCATGAGAATGAGACAAACGTTGTTGTCCAATCATTAGGCAAAATAATTAAAAACAAGGTTATAGAGTCAGTATGTTCTATTATTTAAGGTTGAAAACTAAAAATTGAAAATCTATATTGCGGTACATTCAATGCCAACTCATCCAAAGGGGTCAGGAACATTAATCCAAATAGGACCTAAATGTGAAAAATTGCTTTTCATTTTTCAATATTTTAGTCCATGAGATAATGATAGATGAGGTCCTGGGGGGGGAAATGCTCCTGGGACGGGGGTGCCTGCCACATCTGGGTAGTAACAATGAAGTTAAATAGAAGGAAGCATAATTTTCATCAGCAGAGAAATAAAACGCTTGAGCAAATAGATAAAATCAGGAATGAGGAAGGCAAAAGAGATCAGGGAAAGTAAAAATAAGAAATGTTTAGTTATTTATAAGAATTCTACAAGGTAACCATGGCAGAGATTTGAACTCAATTCTGTCTTTCAAGTGTCTCTCTCAAAAATAGGACAGACAAAAGCAGAACAATCTGAGAGCTGAAGAAGCTGCTGATAGCAATAGATAATGCTCTGAGAAAAACCGAGAACTCAAGAAATGTAAGAGTTTTGAGAAGTGTTATGAGAAGCTCACTTCAGGAGTGTAGTAGGATATTAAGGTGAATATGGAATAAGTCATGAGAAAAGGGAGATGGGTGAAGAAAATGGTTAAGTGTTTTGCAAAAAGAACAATACACATTGGTTACTGACAATTAATAATACAAGGTTCAGCACTGGCTTTTCAGATCTGGGCCGTTAGGTATGTTTCCATTTAATCTCAGCTGCATTATATAAAATATCAGACCAGTCCATTCAAATTATTGAGTAATTACTATCTACCAGTTACTGTATCAGGTGTTGAGTTAATAAAACTTTATATGGCTTATCAAAATATATTTGTACCAAAAAAAAGTTGGCAAAGAGATTCTTTGTGATATTTAGCATCACAAAGAAAGCTTTAAAGATGCACACATACACACACAAAAAAATAAAGTGGACAGGGGGAGGCTGGGAGTAGTGTGGGAAATTAGGAAGCTAAAGAGTTGGTGTGTGCAGCCCATGGACATGGACTAAGAGGTGTGGGGATGATGGGATTGGGTACAGGGCAGAGGGGATAAAGGGGGGAAAAATGGGACAACTGTAATAGCATACTCAATAAAATATACCAAAAAAAAAAAAGATGCAGTAATTGAATCATTCTTTTAGATCAGTTTAAGCATGAAGATTGGCTCTAGATCACAAATATGTTAATATTATTTCTTGCCCTTACGTATGAGACAAAAGCATACATTTTATGCACAATACGGAAATATGATTCAGAGAATTAAATTGTAGAAGGGAACCAATGTAAATTTAAGAATGACCAAAATATCCTACATGAAATTTGTCTCCAGGGGCAAATCTCTTTCTGCCTAGTTGCATATATGAATAAGCCAATAATGTGTTAAATAATCGGAGTTAATCAGCTATGATGATTTCACTGTATAAACGTGGGGGAAGGGCATGACACCATAACCAAACAACCGGACAGACAATCCAACTTCTCTTCATTATGCCCTTCAGTAAGTATGGAACAACATTGCTGAATAAAGAATGTTACTGGATGGCACTGCTGGCAGCCACTGCCTTGTGGTGTCCATGGTGTCTACTTCCTGAGGTTGTCTCTCCATTTCTGTATTTGCAACATTCATGATATCCCACATATTTTGGTTCTTTTTGCCAGATGACAGAAAAAGAAAATAACAACCTAAACTGTTCTATATCTAATTGACGTTTCTAAGGTTTTGGCTGACATGTTTTTCTTTTACATGAACGAGACTTTTTTTACAAAGTAAAAATGTAGTTGGATAAGAAGGGCATTCCCCAAATCATCCTAGGATAGAGTCCTTAAGTGCTCAGCCATCACCCGCTTTTATGTGCTCTTGTTTCAGTTCATCAGGGATTTTTTTTTCTTCTCTCCTATCCACTATATGTGTGTCAGAAGGCAAATGTATAGCCCTGTATTTTCCTCCTCTCTTATTTAAATTCTTACCAAAAGTTAACTTGCCTGCAGAACTAATGACCCACAAGAGAGTTTGTCTCATGAGGAGCTATTACAATCACCTGCCCCTGAAATTATCAGGAATTATAGAATAAATAAAACTTAAGGATGAATATTTGTGAAAGCAAGAAGATTTATTTCCATGATTTATCCACCTAAAAATTGATTTACTTTATGAAATTGACCTAACTTTATGAAAATTTTGGCTCCAAATTGTATGCAATCCATATGGAATTTCTTTTTTTCTTTGTTTCTTTTTGGGTTTTTTTTTTCTGCCCATCTATCTAAGAATACCCCCACAGTACCACTGAGTAAAACCTCTAAGGCCGTCGTGTGTATCTTGCAGTCACTGACTCACAAACAGATTGGCAGCCGGTAGCTTGCATGTGCTTCTGATTATGTTAATGAATTAGAGGTCAGGCCCTTTGACTCTTCAGTTAAAGCAATCTGAATTCAGTTAAAGGTAAAATTAAACTAAAAAGAGGTTTTGGTTACCTCATAATGTCACCAAAAATAGCTCGTTTAATATACAGTGAAATCTGGCATAAATGAGAGTCTCCCCTTTGATCTATGTACAACAAAGCTAGAAAACATAATTTCCTCAACTTAAGAATGATAATAAAATATATATTTTACTCACTGAAGTGAATGCAATTACTCACATTTTCCACCTAATGCATAGTGGTAAATTCCATCACAACTTCACAAGGTGAAAATGGTCAAATATGAACAGAGTTGGCTCCAAGTTTCAATCTGCTCCTTTGAAAGCTCAGAAGGACAGCTGCCTAGTATTCTAGCCACCTCAGGTTAACACGTATCAATAAAGTGTGGGCTAGAGTATTACTCCCCAGAATGGGATTTTCTGGGACAAGCAGGGTTCACTCACACATCAAGAAATCAACACTTAGGGGCTATTGGTGGTTCCCAGGTTCAATGGAAATATTTTATATGTGAATATGCTTGAGTTCAACATAACTGAAAAAGGAAAGAAAAGCTTTAAGCAGCTGGTTATATATATGCATTGGCTCCTCTTACATGTCTCAGGGCCAAAGTCACTTGTCCAAATTAAAGAGATAAAGAAGAGAGGAGTATTATGAATGCCTTAATTTTGGTCATGGGCATGAAGGTTAAAGCAGCAGGACAAGACCAGGTTCTTTCATAAAATCGGTTCAGGAAAAACTCATATGAAAAGAAATGATAAGGTGTGGTTTCAAAATAGATACCCGTATCCAACACAGCATTTTCCTTTGAAGATTGGACTATCTTTCAAAACGTAACACAGATTAATTTATCTTATCATGAGGACTTTGATGAAATTTGTACAACTAATTATTATTCAACTGATAATGCCAAAATTATACCAATTTTGTGGTATAATTATATTAGCCAAGAATTATTAAGCACAGCATTGATCTAAGCACTTTCTGTGTTTGAATACTTCATGCTCACACCTAAAAAGGCAGTTACATTATTATCCCCATTTCACACATGACAAAGCTGAAACAGAGAGGCTGGTTAACTTCTCCCACGGACTAGAACTGGTAGGAAGAGGAGCCATAGTTTAAACCTATGCTAACTCCAGAGTCAACATTCTTAACCATTAAACACATTCTACATTTTGAACAGTAGAGTGACCTGCATAATTTCTTCACAGTTTTGATTTATGTATTATTACTTACGTAGGGGAGGATAGGGTCTTAAAATTAGATGAAATTGCATCTTGAAAGTAGATGGTGATCTTGCTCTGACACTACTAAATTTTAGCAGCATGTAGGTCTTAAACAATGAGCAGGTCTCCAAGATTAGCCACAAAAGACTCAATTATAGCAGCGCCTCCAAAGTCAGGGGAGTAAGAACAGTTACAGAAATGCAATACTTTAGCACACACCAATTTACACTTAGCCATGAAAAACTTACTGAAACCATTTTTAGTGTCTTTATCTAGAGTCAGCTTAGCTTAACTAGAGCTTTATCTCTCAGAATTCCTTTTCATAAAGGTGCCTGGGTCAGAGTTGACAACAAAAGAAATTTATATGAAATTTGCAAGGCAGAAGTGAAGGAGCAGGCATTTTTATGATCTAAGTCTTTGTACGGAAGGTCCTGTAACCACTCACTTATGTTATTGCCAATGTTCTTTCTCATTTTGTCAGTGCAGACAGCAGCCAGGCTTATGGGATCTCTTTCTTTAACTCCCAGAACCCTGGACTAGTCATTTGTGTGAGGGGGTGTTAGCTTACCCTGAGGATCAGCTGCGTCACTGATAGCGGAGGCAGTGAAAGACAGGTGTGTTTCCCATTGGGCCTCACAGGTTCCTGTTATTTCTTGGTTTCCCCACTTTATGTGTATCTACCTTCCTAGCTGATGCCTTTGCTGACGTCAGGCCCGTCAGCAGATGCAGGTACGGCAGGCTCATATAGACAACTCGCCAGAATTGTGTCCAATTTATTTATTCAATTCTGTATTCTATAGCTATATAACTCCTAGTGGATCTACTCAACCTATTGAACCTTGACCAGTATACCACTCAGTTCTTGTGCTGCTCCTAACACATTTGGAATCTGGTGCTACAGGTGCTATCGATGATATCCTATTACGGTAGAAAAGGCAAAAGTGACAGAAATTTAGCATTTTTATAAAATTAGAGTAAGAGAAAGGAGTTTAATTGGAAAAAAGAGCATGAAATATATGAACAATTAAATAAAATATATTACATGGCATTTATCAAGTGGGATTTATTTCTCCCATATGACTCTATCCCACATGTCATATGGTTTAAGCATATCATGGTTTTGTTTTGGCAACATGGAATTCCTGAGGCTGAAACTGTCTTGCCTATTAAAAAAAATAGAGATAACTATAAATATCATTTATTTAGTGATTTGAATCTGGCTACAGACCCAGCTTCCATGTGGGTATACCTAAATACTGAATAATAGCAGCAAGAAATTAAATTTGATGTCATAAAACTAGCTAAATTCCATCTGCAGGGACCCTCAGGAAAAATTAAATTTTCTCTAACACCACCTACCCACAAATAAATGAATAGAGTCTGCCTAAGGCAGTTATGTCCATTTTAGCTGCCAGAATCAAACTACATATGATGACTAAGTAGTTGTGAAGAAAAAAAAAATACTTCAAAGAATTAAAAAACTTAATGTATTGAGCACTTCCAGCTCTGAAAGGAAATCCATAGCAAATTTCAGTACAGCCAGATTAACCATATGGCCTGGTTTTCCTTGGTCACTAGTCTGTGCCTGTTTTACCAGAACAAACTTTCACAAACCTCTTATTCATTCTCAAATATGTCCCAGTTTTGACAAAATTATCCTGTTACCCTAGTAACAATGTTGAAGATCAGATAAAAAATAAAAGAGCTAACTCATGTGGACTACTACTCTATGCCAGACATTGGCCTTGGGAATTAATGTATTACTTTTTTTTCTCCTAGCAAACCTCTTCCCACTGTGAGGGAAGTATCATTAGCAACCTCTTCGGTAAGGAACCCAAGCCACCTAGGAATTAGCAAATTGCCACACAATTTTAAGAGGCAGAGCAGAGCAGTTGAAAAGCAGAGGCCTTAATCATGATGACAATCTATAATAAGAGCCTAAGAATGGTACATCAAAACCCCCTGGGCTTGCCTAGAGAGGAATATCTATAGTTTCTGTCCCTCCAGAGTGCTTCAGTGTCCACACACATTAACTAGTATTTTACACTAAAACATGTAATAGTTTTATGCATCAGCTTGGCCAGGCTATGGTGCACAGTCGTTGGGTTAGTCACTACTCTGCATGTTGCTGTGAAGGTATACTGTGGATGTGATTAACATTTATAATCAATTGGCTTTAAATAAATGAGATTACCCTCCATAATGTGGGTAAGCCTTTTGTAATCATTGAAGGCCTAAAGATCAAAGCTAAGTTTTCCCGGATAAGAAGAAATTCTGCCTCAGAACTGTACCATAAACATCCTGCCTGAATTTCCAGATTTCTGGACTGCCCTATAGAGTTGGTGCTCAAGACTGTGACTTCAACTCTATCCCAAGTCTCCAGTCAATGGGTACCCTACAGATTTTAGACTTAGTAGGCCCCACAATAATTTCTCTTGAGAGAGAGAGAAAGGAAGAGAGAGAGTAAGAGAAATTTATAGATATATGTGTGTATATATACATACATACACATATGTATATATGAGAGAGTATATACTATATATATAGTATAAAAGAGTATATGCTATGATTTTATAGTGCGTATATATATAGTATTTTTAGTATATATAGTGTGTATATGTATATATATATATATATATGAGAGAGTAACTGAGTAACTTGCTCAATCAGTTTTTCAATGTTACACTGCTATACAGTAGGAGAATGAAGCATTAATTCACACCTATCTACTCTCAGAAACTTGGTGCTTTGTCACTAAACTATATTGTAATTCAGTGATATATAAGCTCAAAAGTCAACAAAGTAGGATGAAAAAAGTCATGGCCTTGACATCAAGATTTCTAAATTTTAAGTTTTTATATTTTTTAATCCTCACCTGAGGACCTTTCCCATTGCTTTTTAAAATTATTTTTATATTTTTGAATTATATTTTATTGATTATGCTATTATAGTTGTTCCAATTTTCCCCCCTTGCTCCCCTCCACCCAGCACCCTCCACTCCCACAGGCGATCCCCATACCATTGTTCATATCCCCATGGGTCATACGTGTCAGTTCTTTGGCCACTCTGTTCCCTATACTGTACTTTACATCCCCATGGCTATTCTGTAACTACCTATTCGTACTTCTTAATTCCCTCACCTCCTCGCCCCTTCCCCTACAGCCCCCTCCCATCTGGCAACCATCAAAACCCTCTCTTAACCATGATTCTGTCTCTGTTCTGCTTTGCTTTGTGTTTTAGATCCAATTGTTGATAGATGTGTATTTATTGCCATTTCATTGTTCATAGTTTTGATCACTGCTTTTTTTAGACAGGGAGGAAGGGAGAGAGGAAGGGAGAGAGAGAAACATGAATTCGAGAGAGAAGCATTGATT